>JAJAVP010000218.1:46374-106567 GCA_020740425.3 Heterorhabditis indica | reverse complement strand
TATAAAAGGAACCATTCCAATTATTTCTTCACAATCAGTAATGTTCTTTTCATTCTTAATAGTTGACACCTAAATTATTCACTCGAATAACAGTTAAGTAGAAATTATTTCGAAAAATCTCGAATAAACCGAACACTACCTAGTGTCTAGTACAATAAAATATCGCGAACTACTATATGATGGTAAAATATAATATAAGAACTAACTCTGTGTAGACAGTTTTGATAAACATTCCATTTCATATGCATATAAGCAAACATAAGTTCGAACATTGCTATGTGGAAGTTACATAGACACAATAGCTGGAAAAAATACAACTGTCATAATTGTGTAGATTTAGAAAAACAACAGAATCTAGTGGTTCGTACTTTAAAAATAACATGTAGAAATAATCCCACTCTTTACCAAGTACGACGAGAAAATACCTTGGGTGTGGAAGAATTCGTTTCCTGATTAGGCATCTCTAGCTGACTACTGTAAGCACCACCTTCAAGAATTATGTAGTTAATTCGCCGATCGACTGAGGTATTCACTACATCTACATCATTTCGAGCTGAGCAGGTTGGAACCTAGCAGAAAATACAATATAATTAAGATATCTTCGTAATAATTTGTCGCTAAACTATGTATTATTTTTAAAACACTGGTATAACAAAACTTAAAAACACCAACCTTTCTACTAGTTCTTTGCATAATATTTTAGTCATTATAATTACCTGACAATGATTATAATCACCCATGACACGCGAAAGCAATACAGATGCATCCTTTGAAGATACGAATGCCTAAGTCATCAAAAAGTTCTAATAAAAGTTCCATCTTGAAATAGTAATAGTTAAAATAGAAATTTTCTGGAAGTAATAATATAGAAATCGATGAACTAATATACATACCTTCAAACAGTTATTCTGAGCACATTCCATCAGTTCACTGGAAAAACCCGCAACTGTTCTTATGGAAGATATAAGCTGGCGATTAACATAGTCAATTGTCTCCACGGATTTCTTATGTGACTCTGAGTATTCTAAAGCAATTTATAATATACTAAAATTTATATGGAGAAAAATATTGAAAATTAGCTTACCACAATCCTCAATTCCTATATCCTCGCATGCTTTTATCAACATAAACTTTACAAAACGACGAAGACTTTTCTTGATCAAAATTTCAGATAGAGGCTCCAATATCCATGGATTAGGTACTAACCAAAACCGAATATTTGAAAGCTTTGTTCATATTTAAGCAGTTCATAATAGAAGTATATACTTACTCCTGTAGCAACCTTCTCTACTAGGTATTTCCGTAATGCATTCCTTGGACATGACTTACATTCCCCAATTTGTCTCAGCTTCTCAAGCATAGATTCCGTCCTTATTTCACCACTATCAGGAGTAACAGCATAGTATGACACGTTTCTCTTATTTACCTGCAAGATAAATTCTGAAATTTTCCATACGGTTGCATGCTTAATATTTTGTTGTGAAATACTACAAAGGTAATATAAACACTAGATGTAACACCATTTTTCATTTTAAATATTATTTGTAATTATTTGAACAATGTCTACCAACACAACAAAATGTATACGCACTTCCTGTTCGTAATTTCCACTTTGCACAGAAAAACATCGTTTTGGAATGCTGATGACTGTTTCTGGTAGAAAAATCTTATCATTTGATGATACATCAATCGAGTCTTTATCAAAACTAGGTGAAGCTGTCTCGGGTTGAAAATCCTCATCCGGATAGAAATTCATTATAAACAATTTCGAAATCTAAATTAATATTACACTTGCACTTAAAATATAAAATATTCCAACAAAACCAATATACCAAAAGTTGTTCACACAAACTAAAAATACAAATCCCTAATTGTAAAAACATTCAAACGTAGAGCACAAAGAAAACAGCAGAGGATAGAGACGCAGGAAAGTCTGTAACTTTCCTAGAAATACTGTTTGGGAACAGGAAAATTGGAAGGAAGTAAAAGGTGGTTCATGTTTTTTGTAAGCTCACTTATTAAATCCACAGTTGATAATTCTTACTTTTCTTGTAATGACTAACACTTCTTTATTAACCTTACCAAGGAAAATATGTTACAAAGGTTAGTGGTAGGCTTACGCTCCATGATAATTTTCATAATTTATAGAGCATTGGACAGAATGTCAGATGACTCTTACTCTTTGTGAATCTTTTCGAATATCACTATTAATATTTACTAAGCTCATTTATTCATTCCAGAAATTGATCTCGTATTATATGGGACGCTACTTTAGCTTGTGGGCTTTCGGTGACGCAAAGATGTGGAAAGCACGAGGATGTACATTGTTCCAATCTTCAGTGGCTGGTCAAGATTAGTGTTTGGATAGACAAAAAACGTCACGATGGTGTGAATATTTAGATTCGTTAACAAGTAGTGGTGCGTCACAAGCCTTTAGGTGAACGAACAGTTCAGTAATACATTTCACCATTCTTTTATTGGAATAATCATATATTACTTTATTTTATTATAGTGGAGTTGGACATTTATGCGAGTATCGATTTGAGCTTCATTTTCCACTTGATAAGAAATAGGAAGAACTCAGAGCTCATACGTTGCTAAGGTTGGAGTTTTATATGTACCTGATTGATTGATTGTTTTACCCTTTTGTTCTTTGTTGGTAAATGAACTATTTTGAGATGGTATACCACAGTTATTCATTGGCACTTTTTTTCCTTTGATAGCCTTGTGCAGAAGTAATGGCTTTTCGAGTGATGTAGACACAAACGAATTCTCTCTAGAAGATATACTTGTGAGGCGTTGTCGGGAAGACCTTGAGAAACCACATGCCGCCAAACGATTATCCATTTTAACCAAGGAGCATTGCCTGTAATGATTCAAAGACTGTTAGTAAATTAGATAACTAACTAGCTAGGAATTTCTATGAGTATGTGCTTAATTTTTACAGATATATCAAATATGGTTACTCACCCGCAAGAGACTTTACAGTTCTCATTCATGTATTGTGGATTAGCAGTACATTGGTCATTGATGGCCCATGTGGCACACGATGGATGAAAATCACGACAAGCTGAAATTATTTAATCTGCAATATTTTTACGTTTTATTATTATTTTATTTACTCACTTGGACCATTCCATTCTGGAGGTGGTGAGGCTCCCCCGCAAACTCCACAGGCAGGGGCGCAATACTGAGTCATGTATGACCTATAGTTCCTAGTGAAGCAGTACTTTTGCGAAGACCAAACCGAACAGCAAAAATGATAATTCCAACAGGTAGGTGATGAAAATATATACGTTTTATGTTTTTGATTTAATATTATCAATTTCAAGGTGTTTTTAAAAATTTTCTACTATTGGTAGCCTATTATTATCATTTGGGTAATACTGTAGCTTTTAATTTGAATATTATATTTCCTTTATATTGAACTTCAACTGAAATATTCTGGGATTATTTGATATCTTAATCGTAGGTCTTTCATTTCCATTGTTTCTAATTTAAATTATTTTCGGCTAACCTGGAGTTGTTGTTGTTACCATAGTAGTTGACGTAGTTGTGGTTGAGATTGCATCTGTCATAGTAAAATTATATTCGTCATTACAGTTCTATCTCATCATATCACTTCCAATATCGTTAGTCAATTCATATAATGCAAGCCAACACAAGTTTGTTAGGATGTAAAATTCACTACAAATCTGTTGTCGTGTTTGATCGCATTTCCTACACGCTTGTCTACAGTTTTCCGTCATCCACAAGATGTTTTTGGTGCATTCTCCAGTAGCCGCCCATCCTCGACATTTATTGTGGCGATTTGAACATTCTGCATCAAATAATTTTAGTTAATCGGATTAGTTCCGGTAAACGATAACCTGTAATACAAGATAATGCTTATTCTGACCTGCTTGGATGTCGTAATTAGGCCTACACTTTTTACAAGATGCTCTGCACCATGCTCCCATATATGCCGGATTCAAGGTACACTCGTCACGTAAAGCCCAGGTTGAACAGCACTGGTTTTCATTAAAGCAGGTCTAGAGATAGTAAATGAGAATAAGGAGTAAAAATATTAATAAATTGAAAATAAATTCTAAATTTTTGAACATTATAATGACCTCTTGTTGTTCAGGAGTGATAACTGGTGTTGTTGTTTGAATGGGAGGCTGAGTTGTTGTTGGTGGTACCTATATGATATTTGTTTAATAAATTTACTCTAGGAAACTAAGGTAGTCTTTGTATTAATTGTTAAAATGACAAATATAGAAGCATTTGAGATTGTTAAAATTATTACCACAATCGGTACGCATCGAGCCATGACACATGTACCAAGATAACAGCTGTCTTCGCCTAAAATTATGATGGATGATAGTAGAAAAAATTAGAAGACGCATACTATGAGGTAGTTAGTGGAATTTACTGTTTTTTATATACTACGATCTTAACCATTTCATTAATGTTCGCTCAGCTAGTATTAGAGAATACCCAACTTAGTGCTCAATGATTTCCTATTCTATCAACGACTTGAGATCTTGCGATTAGTGGACTTGTGCTTATATATAAATGAGTCAGTTTGTTGCTGCAACTACTAAACGTAGTTGTGACGTCAATTATTTAGAAATTCACACACCTCGTACAAATCCACTGCAGTTTCCTCCCATGACGATTTTTGACACACATTGTGGGTTACCATGAGAAAAATCGCAGAATAAATACCTATACAACGAAAGAGATTATCAACAGATTTTAACTATTTATTATAACATAATGAATAACATAACGTACTTTGATCCACAATTCGGGACGTCATTTGAACATGTTGGACGTGGAGCATAAGTGTATAAATTATCTGGAAATACGAGATTCGCACTTGTATTTCTATTTACAATGTAATTCCTGGATTTCCTGTATCCAGAATGAAATTGGGATTGTACCTGTATACTTATTTGAAAGTCCCTCTGTATTTATCATTGGAAAGAAAGGATTCATGGTCGATTCTGCAAAGTGAGCCTGATTGCTGCATAGAGAGTTGTCACTTGGATAAAGAGTCTCACGTTCATCTCTTGTCTGCGAAAACTCTCAAATATGATAAAAAATGATTGAAGCAAATAAATAATTTTAATTGAGCTTATAAATTGTTTAGTGTTTCTGCTTAGTTTACCTGGCGCAATTGTCTCCACATCTCCCAAATAAAATCTATAAATGCATGTAATTGAAAAAAGATGGGATCATTTGCTGAAGTTGTAGTCAACAACATGTCGCCTGAAAATTAACTATGAATTATTAATTTTAAATAGCCGCCTGTTTCATAGGCGTTCTAGATAAAAATAGTATTTAGATAAGTCATAAAGTGAACGCAAAGATTTAATAATTGTTTGCCACTTTCTATATGCGTTTACTAATTAAAACTTATATAATGTTTACCTCCGATGTACACATGTGGATTTCCATGAGAATACTCAAGAGCGGTCCACCCAGCAGGTTGCGGACAGCCCTGTTGCGAACGCATAGGATCAGTCACTTAGTAAGACGCCTTTGCAATATACTCACTGCTTGGGGAGCCGTGAAGGCTAAGACCTGTTTGTAGTCAGTCGCTGCCATCACGGCTTCGATATCAGAGTCTTGTAAAAGCGTTGCTCGTTTGCCCACTTGACGACGAATCGCACGTGAACCCTGTATTATAGAAATACATTGATCTTAACAACATACAGGTATCTGTATAAAAATATTCTTTAAAATAATATTAATATCTGCTTTTTATGGATATATATAGTTCCTATAAAATATTAGATAGCATATTGTTATCGTAGCTAATAAATTCTGATTTAATATACTGTGTATTCCCAAAATATTTTTAATGAAAGTGAAATTTCTTACATCATCAATTAACCAATTTCGAAATGCTCCAGTTACAACAGTATCAGATGCGTCACCCTTTCCCATTAATTCATTACCAAACAAAACGGAGTCACGGGGGTCAGGAAGACGGGCGTCTAAGGTTGTATCCCAATATGGTAAAGTTACCAGTGGATCGACACCACGTAGAGCGAATTCCATCCTAAATAATAGCAGAATAAACTTTACCTTTAACACTCCCCGTTATAAGGCAATTCGGCAGAGATGAATGCTTTCAACAATGCTAGGTAGCGAGCAAAATGGGTTTCAATAATGTCCAAAGTTGAAAGTTATGTAAATCAATTTATGAAATTACAAATTCTTTTTAAGTTACTATGGTAGGTTGAAAACTATTTGCAGATCAACAGAAAATTACTGAATACTTACTGGACAGCTTTATTAAAAGTGGTAGTAGGTTAACTATGATTATATATAACATACCTTTTAATGAATTCGCGATGCCAAGGAAGAAATGCTGGTCCAGAATGAGCTCCGGCTGATACTGTGAATTGAGAATGAATTCGTGACAGATCATTATAAGCTCCACTACCTTTAATTGTCCACATTGCAGTGTTGTACCTAAATTTTCATCCATATTCAGTTGAATCTTGTTTTTGTTTCTTTCAATTCTTTTTCTTGGATTACCTCATCCTCTGATCATCTGTCATCATTCTATATTCCACTCGTAATGCTTTTGTCATTAACTGTCCATTTGGAAGCAGACAGTTGTTTCCTCCTTGCCCTACAATATAATCACTAACAAATTATATTGTCACAGTTATTAAGCAATTGTTAGATATAATTTCACTCCATCAATACTTTTACTAGTATAAGGCTGTATTAACTAGCCTTTAAAAAAATCACAAATACAGGAAAGGTCCATGCACTGGTTGACGGTAATAGGCACGTTAGGAAGAGGTGCTGGACCTGCGGAAATGCCAGGAGGTAATCCAGGAGGACGAACATTAGCTGCTGACACCGTAGGGACTGTCTATATAAGATAGATTTCAAAAATATATACAATGACATTTTTTGATTTCAATGCAGCAAATTTTTAACTGATTTGTTGGTTTGGAGGTTGTGCTGAAATTAAACTTTTACTTGAATTTATAACCACTTAAAGAGTTCAAAAGTCAAATTTAATAAGCTTTTCATATAGCAATTATAAGTAAAGACGTAATTATGGAAGAAACTATCACCCTAGCTTCTTCATCCCATTTCTGTATTTGTCTACAAATTTCTCGTACTCCATCATTGGGTGCCATATCACAGTTATTTTGACTCTTCACCAGTCCGATAAAGGAAATCCACAGTAATAACATCATGGCTTAAAAATGTCTCTTATAACATATTCTTCTGATATAAAAGTATAAACTACGAGTACAAATTTTAAATAATAAGGCTCATAGAGTTCTACATAAACTGCACGAGTCTCATAATAAATAATTGTTGATACATGATTAGTGAGAAGAACGCAAGTTTATACAGCAAATGGTGAAGCTAACTCACCAAACACATTTTATGCATTTGAGAAAATATTTCGGTTTCTTTACGATTCTTAAAACTCCATAAATACTGAAATAAAGGGAGTTTTGATAACCTATAGCGCGGTCAACTTATGACCGAGAGCATTGAACTTTACATATTTTAGTCTGTTACCCTTGAATTATTTCTTAATTCGCTGCAATGATTGCAAACCAAAGACGAAACTTAAAAAGTATTGATTTGTTTATAATTATATATTTGAATGATAGCGCAAAAGCACTCTCCTTTTGTCATATCGAAATATTAGACCATATTTTATTCCATTGTACTTTCCCAGTTATTTCTTAGTTTGGCTCACTGTCCGTGAGTCATCTGTAGAGGCTAAACTCGATAGCCTTACTCTAATATACGATATAGAGTCCGTAGGAGATTGACAGGCCTGGCTGGAGTTAAGTACCCTATGGGGATTATTAGTTTTCTTCGTTGTACTCACTGAAGAGATCGGTCAGCTTTAAACGGAAACAGAATAAAATGGTCATTAGGAACTTTAACATTTTATTTTAGTAAATAATAAGCGCTATCTAATACGAATACAATACTATAGATGTATCTCCGAACAAACTGGACTACAATCTGCGACTTGAATTTAACCAATTCGTTCCACTTCAATTCATGAATCATGATTTTATTTCCTGGTAATTTGAGCAATCTCACTATATTCCACATCTGAATATTTTTAAGGTTTATTATGCTGATTCCCCTGAGTTTCGAGTTAATGCTTTGAATTATCATTTTCTAACTGTCAGGAAAATGACATCCACTCACATTACCCCGTAAATAACTTAGGGTGAAATTTAGTTTACATATAGTAAGACAACAAATTTGCATGGATATAATTTAAGAAGCAGGTATTTCCACTTATACAGCTTAATAGAAAGCATAAATAGTTGGAATCGATTTGTGATTTCAATTCATAGAGCAGTGAAAGAGGTTTCGTCCGGCCCCTGATCGCTATTAGTGGTGCCATGCGTCACAGTGGTAATTGTAAACTATTTGGCTATTTCTGGATTTTCTCGCTTTTATTTCAGTGTTATTTAGCACCACATCTGGTGAGAAATTGAAAACAACCGACCAATTACACGCAAAAGCAGTGGTAATCTTGATTGTAATCCATCAAACCAATTGTTCTATGGAAAATGAAATAAAGAAAAACGGACTCAGTTTGGACATCATCTGTTCCTACAACACATTTCACTGGATATTTGTGTAATTTTAATTTATGCTATAGAATCAATGCTCGTTTGCTCAACACCACGGGCCACTTATCTGTTGCCGTTCTCTTGTGCTGTTAGTTGATTTAGAATTTATAACCATCGAAATAGTTTCAGTTAGTACGAAGTTTTATTCTGCGAATGCTCATCTGTCAATCTGCTGCTCTGTGATTGAAAGGAAGTGACAGTTGTGTGAAAGCAAGGATCAAAGTGACATCATTATAGAAAAGGAAAGACAGTTTGAACAACTTTAATTAGTGTGTGAAACATTTGGACGTAGTGTATTAGGGTTGCAACATATTGTTGGGTTCGTATTGAAAAGGGATTCATACTCTCTAGCTTTCATTAAAATAAAAAAATAAACATGTAAATTTAAATCACAACATCTAATTCCATACTGAAATCTCCATTTTGGCTCCAAGCTGATAGTGACAGCTATCGAGCTACTGCTGTTTGTTAAACATTCGTAACTTAATATAATAAATTCTCTATTAGTTGAATCAGTGAGCTATGGGGAAATATTTCGAAAATCATTTCTGATGATAAATAACATTGAAACAAATTTTGTGTATAACTTCAAAAATTGCTGCCTTTCCCGTTATTAATAACAGATTTCAAATATTTAATGCTTATAAATGTCCATTATTAAATATCATTTAATTTGTCATTAACAAGCCGATGTACCGTGTTACTAAGTTTTCCATCATCGCACGTTTTTATTCTCGAAATCCACACAAGCACCGCCTCCTCCTCAGCTCCTATTCAGATAACATTTGTCGCCGGAACTACTCGGAGAACTTTCAGTCTCCGATTTAATATTGTAGAATAAGGTAATTTCCAAACAAATGTTTAAAATCAAAGCGCTATTCAACTTAAAATAAGCCACATGATTGCGTATTTACTACTTTTAGAATATTAACATTATATGACAACAAAACATTTATCACTGAACTCCATGAATTTTGTTAGAATTTTGACCTTATAATCGTTTTATTATTGTGAAGCATTTAGTGTGAAGAGTAGGTATACATTTAGACATCACACTCGTTTATAGAGTTGCTTTCTTTCATAATGATTTTATTTTTTTTAATTTTGTTCTGCTTTTTTCACTTCATAGAGTTTAACTGTTTCTTTTGTTATTAGTTTTAATTGTAGTAGTCAGCATATTCTCCTATCATCCTACGTTAGCAAACGGTTGCTTGATTCACTCAGAAAGCCTGCGTCGTCTTCGCTTATCGAGGTATGTGACGGACGTCTGATGAATAGATACTCAATAACTCTAGTCATGCAATGTGGTGGATCACACGTGATTGATTCCCGAAGCAACTCAATCCTATTGAGTACGAGGAAATGAGACAGTTAAATACAGTGGGGTCACTAGCATTTAATGAAGCAATTCCCTAAATCCTTTTATTTTTAGATCGAATGGGACTGCCATATTTTTTAAATTACATACTTAGTCATCCACTTTTGGCAATTCTTTTCTGACAATGTTTATTACATTTCGTTGATAATTATAATAGAAATCAGCAACGTGATAGACTTTGTTTTCTGGACGTTTGATATTAATTTTTCAAAAGCGCAAAGAAAATAAATTAATGGCCTATATGCGTCAGAGTGAAATACTGGTTCGATACGTAAAACGCTCATGTTAAGTCGTGAGTGCCATCTGAAGAGATCTTTAATGTAACCGATGGCTATTGTATCTATAAAGTTATGACGAGGAAGTAGACTTGTATTGGTTATCTAGAGTTAAGCTATAATTTGTATTTTATTCAAAGACAAAAACCTTTATTTTTCTGACTGTGTTATTAATTATTAAACAAATATTTTTTACGAACACTCAACTAAAAAATCTTTCGTGCACAATTACTTTGTCTCGTACGCTAGAGCTTACATTGCTTGACACTCTTAAACCGTAGAGGGATCCAAAATTCTGAAAGCAGATTCTACTTCGATTCAAACACTCCATAACATATAAACAAAAATCATTTAAGTATCTAAGTTACAACTGCTTACTTAATTTTACTTAAGCGATTTTAGTTAATCGTTAACCTTTAATCCCAGCTTAAAGTTAACTCACTCATTCCTGTTTCACCGCTAAAACTTTACGTCATAAAACTTCTCAAATTCTTCTATTGGAATTTGAAATCTGGACAAATTTACAATAAAACTTTTCTTCGGCACCATTTTGGTATGGCAGGTTCAAATTATATAGAATTAAGGAATAAATTCACTTTTATTTCTCAGTTCAGTTAGGAGTATAGAAAGAATAATTTAGATGAAATTTTAATAGTTCAAAAGAAACTACCCTTATCTACTAGGATAGATTCAGCCAAAGCATACGTAAGTCTCAGTAAATTGGATTCCACCCAGTTATGATATAATATAGAATATCTGAAGCTAGTATTTCTACAAACATATTGCAATATCTTTCAAATATTTTATCCATGTTCTAGTAGGAGATAATCGCGGATCAATTACTACATCCAATTTATGTGATTACTCGTCATGTCATGATTATATTACATCACCTAAGCCAAAGCCAACCACCTTCTATTGGACATAATAAATGTTTGTAATCAGTTTTATAGGGAAAAGATTCCAGAGTAGGAACGTTTGTGGAATGTCCATTAAAACATTGTCCGTCGCTCAATATAATTTTATCTGATGAAGGCACGTGCTAGAGTAGAACAATCAGCTCTTTGACACTTTCTAAGCCTCTAGAATATCGGACACTAGTGAAATTTTCGTCTTCTTAATAGCTCTTTATTTATAGAAATATCGTACTACTTAATAGTTCCTATAAGTTCTTCTGCACTGTTCTTATTCATTCCCATTTTCTTGCTATTATTTGCCATCCGAAGCCCTCTTCTTATGCTCGTTCTCCTTCTTCACTTCCCCTTCCCATTTTCCGGATGCTCGTCTATTCTCAACTGCATTCCGTTTATCTCATTCGAGCTGCTGATTGTTAGTCTTTTCGCTAGTTTAGCTACTGAAGCAACCAACTGACAACAGCGTGTTGTCTTTAGGTTGCCTGGTAAATAAGCTGTGACTAAAATCACGTATATAACCACTATCTACCTGATTTTTCTAGGTATTTGTGCAATTACAGTACATAATTTTGACATTTTTTATTTGTCTGGTTCATCTCCTCGTTAATTTTGTTCATATGCGCTAAGGTGGCGTTATGTATGTATTAGAATATGGGTTTCTAGGATGTGCGACTTGGTGCAGAACGTCGTCTTGGTGACTCTATTGGTGTGTTCAGTTGGAGCTGATTCAGTACGTCCTAAGCGCCAACTGAGTCCTGCAGTTCGGCTAGAGCACGAGCTACACCCTCTATTCATGGGAGTCTATGGATATGGCCCTGAGGTATGACATACATTTTCTTAAGAAAGAATTTAGCTTATGTTATTGCAGAAATAATGATATCTAAATAATGTTATAAAATTTCAGTAGTGTCCAGTGTCCATAAATCTAGTATAAATTTATCATGTATGACACTATACATGATATAATTAAAATTTTAAAATCTATTAATTAAAGTCGGCATAATGAAAGCTTGTTTACGGGAAAATCATGGTTACTGTATGCTTGTTGTATATACTATGAACTACATAGTTGGGTACCAATTCGTTTGTTTTCGTCGTGATTGCATAGAATATTAAAGAGGAGATATTATTCGCAAAAAGCAAAAAATAACAGGACAAGGTCAAATTCTCACATATTAAAAGGATATATTTCTGCATATTAGTTCATAATCTAAATTACTTACTCGATGTCCTAATTTCAGCCTGCTGCCTACAAGAGATCGACGATGCAGCTGAAAAGACACATATCGCCTTCGTTTGACGTAGAGGAGGATGTTGGTAACATGAGGGCTCTAATGGACATTGGAAAAAGACATGTCAGTGTTGCTGATGATGTTGGCAGACAAATGCAGGTATGCAACAAATAAAAATTGTTGGTTACTTCTTACTTTTCCTTCAATTTTAGTATACTTTACTTTTGCTCTATTTTCTTGCTTCTTTTCTCTTTCACCTTTTGTTTGTTCCTAGTTATTCTTTTCGTTTATATTTAAACGATTCTATTTCCAAGAGCGTGACAAAAATATCCCGCAGAGATTTAGAGCATAAATGTTAGTAGATAAATGTTCATTTTTTATGCTGAGATCCTTGAGGATAAGCGAGAACCAACGTCCATAAAAAATATTATTAAATGCACAGATTATGTTCTTAATATAAAGAAATAGGTTCTTCTTTAAATATCCCTTTCGAAATAAAAAGAATAGAAAATTAGCTAGGAATTGTATAATTTGGAATAAGTCGCTGACCGCAGAAGAAAATAATTTAAGACAAGGACGATGAAAGAAATTGCTAGCGCGTATGTGATTCGTGAATTTGTAATTTTCTTCGAGGGCTCAACTAAAATTTTTCCTATTTACTAAAGGGAAATACATTCTAGAGACTTTATTTTATTATTTTTTAGGAATGTTTTAATATTCTATCACATTTGGCGCATGTGGAATTTGATACTTCGTAAAATACTTTTGGTTCTCCTAAATAAATAAGATATTTATTGATTCTTAGATGTAATTTAACAAAAGGTGAGTTTATTGAGAATCCCATAAAGATATTAGTTGCGTCCCATAACAAAGAAGAACCCATGAGTGAAAAGTTATATTCAACTGTAATTTCGGAGAATTAGAAACGAAAATTGAAACAATCCATGCTCTTATGTCTCTCAATAGATTCCTGTGCGTCCACTCATTCTACTGCTTCTATAAAGCTCGTCCTCACTTTAGAGCTCGAGTTAAGAATAAGGCTCGTAATACTCCCTCTTCGTTTTATTTAATAGATGGAATAGTATGCAACAATAGAGCGTTTTAACAAAAATACTCAGAAATCATATCCTTCGTTTTATTATGGACAAAATTCTTCTCTCTAGTGGTGCAAGAATAATGACGCCAGAATATTAATTTCGAGCTTCATAATTGGTATGACGACTGAATTGAGCTACAATTATCTAGCGTATTGCAATGGTGGGAAAAGATCACTTCTTCCACTGACATTGTAAAAACTAAATTCTAGAAAACGCTTTAGCTATTTTCTAGAATCTTATACAAAGAATTATCCTTTAAGCTAAGACGGATTTTTAAAAAATCGCTCTATCGTTTTAATGAGCAAAATCTGTATCAAACTTTCAATCCTTCATCTTTCAAAAACAAGTATTTATAATATTAAAAAAATCTTAATCCAAATGTCACTAGCTCTGAATGAGTGTATTTACTCAGATGTACAACCGACTGTTCGATGCGGGGAAGAAGCGCGCTGCTCTGTCGCCCTCACATGACCTTCACAGTGCAATGGAACTAGGGAGTTACTTGGAAAGAGCTGGTCGTAAGTAGATCAAAACTACTAAGAAATGCCGTTTTCTTAGATATGGCAATAAATCGTGTAGCTCTTTATCTTCAATAGCATCTTGATCTACACCTATTGACACTTTCTGATGTCTGCCTCTGTTCGCTGCATTCACCATACATGTACTAAATTTGTTTTAATCTAAGTAATAAGGATCTAGCCAAAATGTGTCTGGTGTTCCTGCATAATTAGTTGTCTCCAGTGTATGGATTCGTGTAGCTCTGATATTCAATTAATATGCGAGTAAAACTGTTGATCTCTGTTGTGTTCGACATTGTCAAGTAGAAATGTCTGTTATCTAATTCTTAGAAATGTAAGACTTTGCCTGCAAATTCGCATTACATTAATCTTATCGAGTAGTACTAATTCTCTTATGACACCTAGAACCTAAAAGTTTAACAACAGGAAATAAATACAAGATTCTAATTTGCAATGGCTAGTTTTAGCATAACTCTGCATTTCATGACAAGTACCCGCATTCTTGTTTTGATTGGTATCTTGCAATGTAATCAACAGATAAACTACTGATTTCAATTACCATAGGAATGAGCTTTTTCTCTTTCAGTTACAGAGTTAGTAGGTATGTTGTGTCGGTTGGAGAGGCTGGAATCTCACCCTAATTGTCGGTATTTGTTTGGATCGAACAGAATATTGTGAAATCATTTCTTTCATACTATCAGACAAAAGAAATAAGCGCCTTGTTTTCCACAAGTATCTATTACCTAAAATATGAATAATCTAGTCGAGACTATGATAGGGTAGCCAATTAATGATGTTTTCAATGGGTTCCCTCGATCTTAAATGTGTATAATTGTTTGTAGCGTAGCGATGCAAAAGGATTTAGGATAAGCAAAAGAAGGGAGTTCCAGAGGAAAAAGTGATGGATGAGTTCAACTAAGTGCTGAAAATGACTACGGCTAGATTCAGAACTCATAGTATTGCAGTTGAAATGAACATGGCGAAAAAAGAATATAATTAGAACGTGGCCCATATATAATATTCGGTTTTACAAAAACATAAGGAATTCCTGAACTCATTGTTAAGACGAGTCATAGGTGTCAACCAAAACCACTCGATGGAAATTGATTCAGTGGGTTCGTTTATAGTTTTTATAGTGACTGTTTTCTTTTCGAAGTGTGCAAGCGCAGCAGTGTCTTAGCATACAAATAACTAGAATTATTTTAAAGCTTCTACTCCTTTAAGAATTAGGAATAAAAAGTCGTACTAATCTGGTAAGTTTTTCATTTAAAATTATTCGACCGAATTCCCTTCGAATTTAGTCCGAAAGCTACTCAAGAATTTCAATTTTTCTCTTGCTAAACCAATCGTTCACCAATCCTGATGCGTGCTTCTATTATCGGCTGAACATTTTAAATGCATTTCGTTTCTTTCGAACGCAAGTAAGCACTCATCAATTTCGTTAAAATTGAATTTCGGAATCTCAAACTGCCAGCGCCTAATTTCACTGTCCTCTTATGACCCTTGGGATGTTTGAGACGATTTCACTATTTTTCCTATGCTGCTGTGTGACAGTACTTTTAATACAACTCCATCTTCGCTACAGCTTCGTAGAAAGTATTGTTGCTTATATATTTTGTTGATAAAGTTTCGTCACCTTTATGCATTAAAAATTTTGTAAAATGCGACATAGGTTAGATGGAAGAATGTAACGTATTCCAGAAATGCTAACGGTGCTCTCTTCGCTAGTTGATTCCGTCGTAGTCACCGATTCTTGGTTATGTGATATGTGTATATGCTGTTTCAAAAATTAATGTCCAGCTTTTTTAATGTTAAAAAGCTCTATATTTTAGAATTTCACTGCGTTGTTCAGCCGAAATTCGTGGCATTAAAATCAGTGCAGTTCTAGAAATGCGTGATGAAAGAACTTCAGAAAAGTTTTTTAGAATAACTAGTGATGGATATAATTCGAAATCTTCACAACGGTTGAGTAGCGTGACTATAAAAAATAAAGACACAATAGGCAACTATGTAGGTTAGGCATCACCAAAACGGCTAAGCTGCTGTATCCAATGAGATGTATTACCAAAGCCGGTCAACTTTATAGTTCCGAACGAGAGAGTATGTTGTACTTCACAAACGCAAAACATAGAATAAAACCACGCAAGTGTTAAGCCAACATGATTTTTAGAAATATTTTTTGTCTTCTTGAATATCCACTGCGTCCAATCTACAGCAGGACTCCAGTAGTATATTAAAAATGTAGTGTGACACTAGTGGAATATTCATCCAAAAATGCTAAGACCAAATATTGCCTCAGTGGCAATTTAGGTAACTTTTTTGCAGAAATGGACCGAGAGAATCACAGCGTTCTTCTCATAAGGCGAACCACTCAAAACTGTTTTTATTGCATGCAATTTGATTATGTTGTATAATTTTCTTTGCTTCTACGATTTTTTAGGGAATGAATTATAAATTTGTTTCTCTTTCACTTGCTTCTTCCTCCTTTCCAATGCGCTCCTGTTCAGTAAGTTAGTTATTCGATGTCCCCTGACTTGATTGACCTCTGATTTTATTTGTTTTGGCGACTTCAGGATTCTTTTGTTCTCCTCATCGATTCTCGTTTATACCTCGCTTATCATTTTATTCAAATAGTAGCAGAATAGTGTTTGTAAGCTGTGTTGGTTTACTTCGCGGTAGGTAGAGGATGCTGAACTAAAAATCAAGATGGGAAACGAATTGTATTTTTGGCAAATCGTCTGAAATGTCTTCTTTAAAGTTGCAATTTCGTCTATACTTTAACAGTTTGCTACCGCAATGAAAGAATCGCACTTGCATACTTCTGCCGGACCTTGTCTCCGAACTATCAAGTACATAATAATATTTACCACTTCCCTCAAGGCATTAATAATGTCATAAACGCGTAATCATAGCATTTTTTACTTGGGGATTCATCTTAAGAGCTCGAAAGCACTTGAGGTTTGGAGCCATATATTTAAAAAAACATTAAAGTCCCCTTAATGCATCTTAGTTTGAACAGCATGCAAATTTCGTAATGATTCATACACCGATCTTAATGAATAGAGAAAAAGTTGCATCTTATAATCATTCATAGCAGTTATCTTTTGAATAGTTTTGAATTATTTTGAAACAGCTATTCTATAAAATAGATATATGATATTGTATTATTAATATTTAACCCCATGTTTTTGATATGTTTTACCGACTTATTATCTCAATATTTAATATTTTTGTTTTTTTCGTTGCTACATGTAATTGGTTGACGAATTTCAAGACGTTCTTCAGAATGCTCTGCCTCTTACAACTCTTCCCAGTCCTGCAGCTCTTCACAGACGTAGGCCTGCTTGATCAATTTTCCTCGAACACTATTGTAAGTGTTTCACCTGAGTGTTTTACATCCATCGACTTACAGTGCGCAAATCCGGGCTTTTGCTATTCTTCCTATTGCTACACCTGTGAGTTATACTAAATCTAGCTTTATCTTTAATCATAGAATTTATTTGCTGGGTATAAAAGTGGTATTTTTTGTAGACACCGCAACCTTTACACTGGAATTTGTGCTTTTAAAGGTTTTATTATTTATCTTCTTGATTTTTAAAAAATGAACGTATGAGAAAGTCCTAGACATTACAAGTTAGTAGAATTTTATCCTATTATGTGACCCTTACCATCAAGAGCCTTTAATTTCTTAGAGAAATATCAAGTAGTTCCGACCATTGGATAGATTCCTAGTGAGAATGGAATGATATATAATTCGATTAATTTCTTCAAGAAATTGCCAATTTTATCTAGAGACTTCTGAAAAAATATAGCATCAAGAGTAACAGTAGCAAACTATGTAAATATAGTGACTAATAGACAGATGTTAGCCAAACATTTACAGCATATTCGCAAATTTCTATCAACATCCTGATGTTGTGGTGCTGATCGTAACCAGAATGGATGACAACATCACTAAAGAAGTGGCCAACAGCGTGTTTTTAGTTTATCCAGATCCTAGGTTCTCGATGCCATACCTACATATACAATATTCAGCATTTTTATCAACAATTTCATCTTTTATTTTATCTGATATGAAAATCATGCTCTTGTCAGGTTGCGCAAAGGATATTTCTGATTATGCTATAAAATAGGTGCTTTAAAATACAAACCTTAAATATTTTTAAAAAATACCAATAACGATTCCACAAGTGAATATAGGTGTAGGATGTTATTGATGTTAATTAATGACAAAAAAATACGCTTACCAATCTAAATATTCCTTTATAACCTCTAAGTTTTAAATCCTTTCGTATTTTTTGTTGTCAGAAGGACGATCGCCTTCGTTATTTCCTAAGATAGCTCAGCCGCTAAATTTGTTGGAAGAGAAAAGATGCCGGAAAATTGGCAAAACAACAACGCTGCATTGGATTAAATTCGATGCAGTAGACCTCAACGACGTTTCTGATGTTGGCTGTAGGAAATTAACATATATGCTACTTAAATATTAGTAAAAGGTACTCAAATTAATCTAGAATGATTAGTTAGGTCAGAAAAGTAGATTATGGAGATGGTTGTTTCATTCGGGAATGTATGGATAGATTCAGAGCCTTGTTACCAATTATCAACTATGATCTTTTAGAAAGTTATGGGTTTCTCCGCTGGCTACGCAATGGAACGTGCTGTTGATATGAAAGTTTTGGCCCACACTGAATCTTTTCCTAGTAAACCTGTAAAGGAAGCCGAGGTCATGCGAATAAATTTTATCTCACTTTCAACCATTTATTTAGTATTGCTTCATTTGTGGATGCGTACTGTAAAAATGTGAATAACGATTTTACCTGAATAAAAACGTAGTTCTTCTGACATTTTAATCAGGAGGAATTCAAATCTACCATCATCATCCTAACAAATGAGTGAAAATAGGCTTGGGCATCACCAAGTATTCGAAAGTTTCAGTGGGATTGAGGCTTGTGAGGAACGAGATAACATCTATCCACAAGCAATAAGCAACGTGAGGGACAACTACCAAATTTAAGAGTAAACCGAAAATGTTAATGTAAGTTTGTAAGAGAGAGGTATAAATTATGCTTTCTAACCATTTACTATTTTAGATCCCAAATCTTAAGAAGAAAAGTATTTAGAAGAAACATTAATAAATTAGATAATTCAATTTTATATGATTTGCCTTTATCCTTTGGGAAAAGGGGTTTTTAATCATATAGAACCAGTGATTAAAATCTATTTATTTCCAAATAAAAATATTCACAAACATTTTTTAATCACAATTGATTGAATTATAAATCATTTGTTTAAAATATTCCCGGTTTTTCTCCAGAGTAAATCGGTTCGCATAGTTCTTCATCAACATTCGATGAAAGCACATTAATTATGAGCCAGATTCAGTAACAATGCTAACATTCCTTTGATTGGGACCTCATTTAGTAAATAATTAATTAAAAATAAAATTTGTCTTTTTACAGTTAATGTGGCATGTAGGTAAAAGAGTTTTAAAAAAATTAATTTTGCGATGAATTTGACGAGCTCTAAATAACGCCCTTTTTGTTTTGATCTTATTTCCGAATTTGTCGAAGTATTCACGATTTATAACTGCAAAAAGCGAATATCAGCAAGGCCTTATAAACTGAGGAATAGTTGTAATAATTCTCAATGTTACTGCTAATGTTAATGCCTACTAATTCAGAATGAAAAGTGTCGCAACGACCAACCTGACCTCTGTTCCATACAGGAAAATGTGTATTTCTCTGTTGTTTACGTCGTTAGAAGATATTTCTCGATTTAAAGAATGTGACTAGTTCTCGTTTCCTGTTTCGTTTTCATTATTCCCTCGCCATGAATCAGCATACAATATGTTAGGTCTTATTCACAAGCCACAAAATCCTCGCATGAATTATTTGTTTCTAATTAATGCAACCGCCAGTTGTGCGAGATTAGACGAAGTACCGGACCCCTTTCTCGCACTAAGTGCACAAGTATTTCTTCCAAGGGCCAGAATTTACATAGAACGTAGATGAACTCTCAGTGGCCACTCATTCCATTGTGTCGATCTCTACAGAAAATGGACTAGGTGATAATTAGACTCAATCTTGTTTTCTATTCCATTTTGTTGGAACCTGAATGCCAAAAGTGGTTTTCATCAATTTCCAAACATGAAGTCCTTAAATACTTGGTACCTTAAAGTCAGTTTTCGCTAACGAAGCTATTTTCCTACTTTTACGCAACTATCATCTTGATATTACAAATCAACATCATATAAAGTTTATTGATCTTCTAAGTTATCAAACTCAATACAGGATAGTGTATACAATTTAGTATTAAACTGACATCGTAAATACCTTAGTCTAGCGTTATAAACGACAGGTTCCCTCAAACTGTTTTCCGCATGTATGAGCTATCCTTTGTACAAATTAGTTCCCCTAGTCAAAAACCAACTATAATCGGTAACTTCCATTCTTCTGATTGGTAGTTAAACATGATATGTTTTATTTTTACAGAGTAGCTGAAAGATATTTTATATTCCTGTTAAAATATCGTCTGCTTTTCCTAGTTCACACAAGTCACATGAAAAGAAACCAATAATTTGATGGAAAAGCACGTAGAAGTGCTACCGAAATAACTCCATAATTTCATTAGTGTAAATCATAATCCACTCTCTTCTTGACATTTTTCCATGATTTAAAATCCGAATCCTTGTAGCGTGGGAAATTTCTAAAACAAGGAAGTATTGGCTTAGGCTTGGACTGAAGCACAACATGTCAGTCTCAATAGTACGTTATTCCATACCCTCGGGAAAATATCGTGTGGTTATAGGAGACGCAGACGACTACTGTGCTGCAGGCATAATGCTGTTTTCTGGTAAGCAGGAAGTAAATGAGGAAGTGGAGAGGAGGCCGCCTCCCAGAGTTGCGAGTGGATGGAAAAGAGTGTGGGGAATTGTAGGACATAAACCATTAGCTTGTGAGAGAGTATTATGTTGTGGAGACGCGGACAACGCTCTAGCTTCCTCTTGCGTTTAGTCGTCGCCAATCGAACTCCCCTACTCATGCAGAGAACGATAGTTGTCACTCCTTCCCAATGTCAACTGCTACTTTTTGCGGTAGTATCTCATTATGTGGAGGAAGTCGTATATAGTGAGCAAATGCTAATCGCCTAACTTCATAGGTAACATTGGAAAGGTTAAGAAGAATCACATTTGGAGTGCTTTTAATCACTCCGCTTAATCCTTACTACTACTAGATATTGCATTAATTTAAAGAAAATTTTCCATTTGATCCGCGAATCATTATTATATAGTTTCAGTCTTATGTCAGGCGCATTCAATATTTTGTATAGTCTCAGTTTTTTTGCTGTGAATTAAATCAAACGGGTATTTTTTACTCTGTTTCTCTTCTATAATTTTGAGTTCAAACACGTGTTATGTGCAGCTGTTCAACTTCTTATTTTTGAATATTCTTCCTCCAAAGAATAGTTTCAAAGATTGTTAAAACCAGTGTATTTCCATAGTTCATTTGTTTGTGATAATCTCATAATTATCATTATGATCCAGATCGTTTTAACTCGGTAATGAAAAACGAACGAAACGTAAAGGGACTAGTCGTCTAGCATATGATTTTGTGAAAAGGACGAGTCGTATTAACCTATTCTATTTTAGTTCGTGATATAACACGCAAAAACATATGTTTTTGTATCGGGTGACGTTATTCTGAAAAACAACAGTGTTATGCACCACAATTATGGCATTTCCCTGAAGTAATTTTAGTTCATTGTAAAATTTCTGTGTACTCGCTATAATATCATATTTGTGGACGTTTGTAGTTCTCAAGTGGAACATTAATTAATATTCAGTGTGCTTCGTTGTCGTTTTTCACCGCTCGATATCGATAGCCCTGCCATTCGAGAATTCACTTCCCTGTTTTGTCAATATTCGTTCATTCGGACGAACAGATCACATTTCACCACACATTTTAGGTGCTTTATTAACTCCACTTAATTGAAACTGAATAGTCGTCTTAGCATCACTTGATATGGAACACTGATGTCAAGCAATTTTCGTTTTTCCTTTTGTAAATGTTATAGGACAGGTGAATTTCGCTTCCTTAATGAAACTATTAGTTTTTGTACGTCTATTTATTACTTTCTATGACCCATGTTTTCTTGGTATTCTTGGTTTTTTTATCTTTATGATCGAAGGCCTCCATTGTAATCCCTCCCACCTATGTCTGAAGAATCACTGAGCATTTCTGTATCATACCATGGGCATATGGGGTTTCTCGTGATGAATTATGTGCCTAGTACACTAGTAGCTTTTTGATCACCTCACTTTCTATCCGATGATATTTCCAAGAGTGATGGCATTTCTTTTATCTAAATTACGGCGTGGATTATCGTACTGATCTATTCCACAAACGTCTATTGTTGATTAGTACTCAGAGTGGAATGTTTAATTCCAATATAATAGTCATTTATGCTCATAATTTACCGAAAAAGTCTGGAATGAAATATTATGGTTCAAAGAAGTTAACAATCTATGGTTTTCATTATTTCTCGATTGCCATTTGGTTTAATTCTTTCCGTTTGGTAGAGTGTGAAATGAACTTTAACGTTACTCATTATTATTCAATTTATTTCTTAATCATTTTCTATTAATGGGAACCCTACTTTATTAAGATTTCAACGATCTAGCTACTTCTAATACATTGAATTCATAGCAAATAATTCGTTTCTGATATAATTACTATTAATTATACTTAATTATAAGAAATGTGTTCACATAACAAATATATGATTAAAACTAGTCTAACTAATGGTGTATTAGGCTGAGAACAAAACACTATAGGGCTAATTTTTATCTATAATTTTGTTGTATTAAGTAGATTATTCGCAAATTTAAAATGTAGCAAACGTCCACTATCGATGTCTTCTGAATGGCCATTTATTTTAGGTTCCGAATGGTCTTTTTTCTTGCTTTCGTTCTGCTTCCAGCTGTGATGGGAGATGTGATACGGACAGTATACTGCAAAGACCAGTGCACTGTTTACCTGCGAATTCCAGAAAATCTTATGCCTCTCTGCTCGGAAGAACATCTGAAAATGAACCATTGTGGTACAGGTATGTTGAAAATCTATTAGTCCACTACGAACATTAGTTGTCGTACGTAAATTAGCATATGCTACGAATTCATCAAATGATTGTGATTTATTTTAAAATTATATTATAGTAATCACATGTGACTGGTCTGAGGCTGAACGAGATAAGATTCGACCTTTGGCCAATTCTACCGACGTTTCGTGTTGTTACCGAACAACAATTGTTAGTTTAAGTTTAATCTTGAGTTGTATATAAAATATTTGGTATTAAAGAATAATGGTAAAATTTCAGAAAGAAAAAGGCGAATGTCGTGAGTCCAGTGAAGCTAAGACACACCTGGTGGGAAACATAGAGGTTAGTGAGAACTTTCACATCTACGTTAATGCTGTTCAATGTTATAGTGTTTATAGTTAAACGAATGTAATTAACGAAGTAATCGTTTTGGTTTTGGAGGAAATAAATCGAGATTTTTTTTAATTGGTTGTACGTGTTCCCGAAATATTTCCTCATGAAATGAATGCCACTTAGGACAACGTTTATAATATTCGCATTCCTGACGAAAATACCACAAGACTGAAGTTAATTATTTAAGGCCACTATATTACTATGCAGTTAATGCAAAAATACATTTTTTAGCAACGTCCTACTTCCACATGTGACTGCTCCTTGCCATGGCTTGTTGTCTCATTTCTCCTTATTCTAGTTACGCTGCAGGTATAGCTAAAATCAGAATGTAATTTTCTAAATAGTGAGTTTAGAATTACAGAAAAGCATAATATTATCATGATTTTAAACTCTATATATATGGAATGATTCGTTGTAGGCAGCTTATATTATATGGACAAGCCTTCAACATCCGTCTCATAAGAAGATAACGCAGACGACGGGCTACCATGTTGAGCATCCAGCTGTTACAATTCGTCCTCTTGTTGACACCCGACTTCTGAATGAACTTAATCATGCGTAGTTGCAGTTTCAAGTTGATAACTAATTTTCTCATACGAAACTTAGCAGGCAAACAGATGTCTTTTGTTTATTGAGCTACTCAGGGCTAAAAATGTTTCATTTTGACTTTATGATCAAATACAAGAACAAATATAATAGTCACTTGTTATTTTATCTTCAATTATTGTCTTCATTCTTTTCACAGCTTTATATTGTCATCTCATCATGCTTTTTATTCATTCATACACGATTCTTCCCTCTCTCACTTGTCCCCATTCTTCTCTGTGTAAATTTATATCCTAAAGTGGCTTTTTCATACAGTGATAAGTATATGACGTGGATATGAATTTTCCCGCACTACTTGCTCAATCTGACTCGGTTTTCCTATTAAGACTATTCCTTACGGGTGCTGATATTGAATTGTTGTCGATCTCGTTCAAATAAATTTGTAATAAATGCTTGATTCATCTATAATAGAAACAACATAGTTAATGACATACGGCTTTGTCCTTGATTTCCCCTGAGTGTCTTAAAGGTCTCATTAGTCATCCCAGTCCTTAAAAGTCACTGAGTGCGGATTTTTATAGTCAAATGTTATATTGTCAATAGATCCCAGGAAGAAAAATTTGCAGCTTCTGAAAATTATTGCCACCATATTTCAAAAAATTACTGTAGTTATTTTTATTCAATGGAATCGCAACTGTAGAATGAGAAACAAAACTACATGTAAATACTCAGAGAGTCGTGTCTGAAACGTAACAGCGAAAGGTTCACTGGAGGACTATAGTATTTGCTGTCAACCACACAATGAATGCGTATTGTTGTGAGATTGGATATAAAAGGACAATTGACCTCTAAACCTTATCCAATTTTATCGTCAGTATGAATCCTCTGCTATTTCTAAGCCTAGTTATTCTGCTCGCCCACGAAGTATCCACGTTCTACATAGGGTGTGGAATTGGACTGGGTATGTATTGAAAGCAGCACAGATATTTAGATTTTATCCTTTACTTCTTGAAAAGACTTAAATTACTTCGATACAAACTTCATAATTCAACAATATATCAAACAATATTCTTCAGGCATAGGCTGTGGATACGGTATGATGGGTTATGGTGGATATGGAGTTGGAATGTTTGGAGGATATGGAGGATATGGAGGATATGGAGGATATGGTGGATATGGTGGATACGGAGGTTTTGGGGGATTAGGATATGGTGGTATGCACTTGTATTTTCTGACTATACCTAAATACTTAGTTTTAAATTTCATTTTCAACATTTCCTTGTACTACAGCTTGATTAAAGAAATATCACTTGTAAAAGATATAACCAATATAAAACGACTGGCACACTGATGTGTGATACGATGAAATACTAAAAATTAACTTCACAAAAACCTCATTTTTATAAAATATTAGCACTAATTGTCTTGATATTACTTGTTCTACTTTCATCGTATTTCAAAATGGAATTTAAATTTCATATTTATTTGCTATTTAGCCTAGTTTCTTAAATATTCTAGTCATCAGTATGGTATTTGTTATAGTTTTTATGGCTTCATTTTATATGCAAGAACTTTAGGTTACGGTGGATGTTTGGGAGGATGTGGAAAGTGAATACTGCTATAATAAAACTTCTCAATATAAATTTTTATTGCAATTCTTTTTCCATTTAAGTGATGTTCGACATATAAAAGTGTCTGTAGTTTAATTTAGGCTTAATTATAGTCATATTTTCATTTTATCTATTGTCAAATGTCATTTTTAGCTGGTTAGATGTCAATAATGTTTACCTGACATTGAAAGGCTAAAACCAAAAACACATAAAACAGCATTTATTTTGTAGATAAATTGGAGCTATAAGACCAGCTAGGTTCTAATAATTATTAGTGATTTGTCAAGTTAACCGCTTTTCTTTCAATCAATCTTTGAATTTCCTTTAGGTAGCGTGTTGTTTCTATTACGTTTCCTAGAAGACAATACTGGATTATGTATTATTTATTATTTGCTTCGATATTTGATATGGGCAATTGTTATTGAAAAGTTTAGTTTCGTTTGTGAAAATAACAAAGTTGCATCTACACACATCCATTAAAATATTAGTTTTTGCATGTGCACATAGTTATTAAAATGAGGATACCCTAGGTATTATCTGTCTCTGTGGAATCCAATCCATCCTCGTCACTAGCCATTATGTGATACTGATTAACACCGTCTAAAACAATAGAAGAGGAAACAGACGACTGATGCTGAAATAAACAAAACTATTACAAAGACACTCGAATTTATCTTATTACCAACAAATAAAGTAGGCTAGTAATTCAACTACTGAGGAATGAAAATATTCTGTTAATTAAATTAAATGAGGGCGGGGAAAATTCAGCTTAATTACTACTACAACTTTGTGCAAACTATGTATTGTACAAAAACAAAACAGAAGAATATTAACATAATTAAACTCATAAAGTATTTGTTTTCCATGCTTTCAGGGAAATAAATTTTACCTTAGTCTAACGTTTAAGAGGTCATTCATCATATGAAGATATAATGGGCTTCAGAAAGACTACAAATAATAGCGTAATTATCATGAAATAAACAAACATGACCATGAACCGGTTTAAGTTCGAAAAAAGTGCCATGCTTTTCCAACGTATAAATTAAAACAATTGGATAACAACAAATCTCTATCCATAAAAATGAAGCTATGCGTACGTTGAAACAGAAGTAGCTCATTAAAAAAATCAATATGTAGTGAGGCGATTAGCTCTGAAAACTGTCTTTAGATACGAACATGTTTGCTGGCCGCCTGGTGAAAGTCAGCATAACTGGAACTATGCATAGAGAACTAGAGTGGTGACTCACTTCGTTCGTTCTACTGCTGCTTGGTGAAAAATCTCGAGGACTTCTCGACTGGTCGTGTGGCACAACACGACAATAGTCGGCATAAGTTATCCAACACCATACTGAAGAGTAACTATTACTTATAACTTGTTTCTCACCTTACCTTGTAGATAAGTTAGTCTTAGATATTTTTGGGAAACAATACTGCTAGAAGTACTAATAAGCCTAAGCGAAATCGCTTATGGTTCGTATTGACATTTTTAGAATGCAAAGTTGTGTGATTCCTCCCATATTTGAAGTAGTTTTAGGTTCACTGCCGACACTACATTTTTACAGATAAATTAATGTAACTGTAAAGAGTGATGTATCTACTGGTCATGAAATTGTGCTTTCAAAAATATAAAACTCAGTAAAAATTTGAGATGATTCTGTACTCTATAAACCTAGTACTCAAATCTTGAAAAATCTCGTTTTGTATGAATGCCAGTAAAAATGTTCAATTATTATTGCCGATAAAAAACCGGATTAAATTAGATATATGATTAAAATGAAAATCCTACTTTTCCAAAGACATTAGTTTCACTTATTCATTTCTTCTGTTTATTATTGCAACTTTTAATTTAGTAGCATAATGTTCCTTTTGACTAGAAAGGCTTTACAGAACTAAACAATATAAAACTAGTGTTTGTCCTTAGTTATAATTTGATTTTCGAAAAAGTTAGTGGAATCATGAAATGTAGACAAAGTCACGTAGATCGGACTGTCCTATGATTGGATGACCTTAGGTGACCGTTCTTTGGCGGTGATAGCAGGTTCGACCAGGAGACAGTTTGTACGTTCCCACAGGTATATAAGGAGCAGACGCTATCGGTTGCACGTCAACATTTTAACATAATTATTCTTCGCTGTGCTATTCCTCAAATTCGCTACTGGTTCCAATATTTCTAAGTGACCTTCTTCTTCTCAGATACTTGTCTTCCTTATCCACATTTTGTGCTACCAGTAAATTAAAAATTATGAATTCACATATCAACTCTTTTATCAACAATTGTCAGCTATGTTATTAACTATGGCAACGAGAAAACACTTAAAAACCTGATTTTATAGATATTATCAATACATAGCATGAGTGCAAAGTGTAGAATGATATGAATACATGGGAGAATTCAATATGAATCTTGAAAATTTTCCCTTAGATTTCCCATATAAATTTATTCCCACTTAGTTTATTCCATCATAGAAAACCATGAAGTGAAATGTTGGCTCTTATCTTTGTATATTATTAGATTTCGCACTTACAACGTGATGTGTTCAGTTAGGATTGTTAGAATATTATTTTACTTTAAATACCAATTATACTTAATTCTCCAACTGCAGACGAAGAATATGTCTCGCAAAGAGATGGCCAAATCTGGTTCCGATGTAATCGGAAACACTCCACTTCTTCTTCTCAAAAAAATTACTGAGGGACTTGATGCTCAAATAGGTAATATTCCTCTACTTTCGATTATTTGTACATTTAAAGGAAATATAACCATACATTTTCACATAAAAAAAGCCTACATAATTTGTGTAATTATGGAGTTTCTAGTCCAAATTCGTTTCCCATAACAGTAATTTGATAAAATTATTAGAATTAAAATTATTTGTTTCTGACATATTTTGAAGTATGCTTGAAGAGATTATTGGTAAATACATCTGATGAATTTAATTTGGTGTCCGAGCAAACCTAGCATAAAAGGGCCCATATAATATTGCTTTAAAAGTTTAAAAGCTGGTGTTTATTATTAGTAGGATTGCTTATATTTTTGAACTATTTTATACTTCTTGGGGCACTGTTTATATATTTTCATATATCAAAAAATTTAAGGTTCTAAAATTGTAGCTATTGAGGGAGAAATTTTGCTTTTAATAGAAAACATCGAGGTTGAAAAACACGAAACGTGCGAGAATTAGAAATACAAATGGAAGTCTGTAAATGCATGCCATTGTAAGATAAAACAAAAAATATTACAGCTGTAAAATTAGAATATATGAATCCTGCATGCTCGGTGAAGGACCGTATTGCATTCAACATGATCGACAGTGCGGAGAGAGAAGGAAAAATAGTCCCTGGGAAAACTATTCTTATCGAACCAACCAGTGGCAACATGGGCATTGCTCTTGCCTACTGTGGATCTCTGAAAGGGTATATATTTATTTTCTGTTAAGGCATAGAAGTTAGATATTTGGTTAGCCACTAACTATTTAATAATTTGCACAAGTCAAGGTACAAAGTAATCCTCACTATGCCTTCATCCATGAGTGTGGAACGTCGTGCGTTACTCAAAGCCTATGGTGCAGAAGTAAGTTTTAAAAATCAATTGAGGAAATGCGAAGTATATTGTATAATTTTCTAATGATGAAGCAGTAGAATGTCATACAGGAATATAAGTCTTGTACCTAGACTTCCAGGTGGTACTAACAAATCCAGCAACAGCAGTACAAGGTGCAGTACAGCGCGCTTATGAATTAGCTGCTCTTATTCCTAACTCATATATTCTTAATCAAGTTTGTTACTTGTTGATTCATTTTTATCTCAAATAGTTTTATAATTAAGAATATTTTCCTTTAGTTTGCAAATCCGGCTAATCCTGAAGCTCACTATAAGACAACCGGACCAGAAATATGGAAACAAACTGAAGGAAAAGTAGGTTTACAATTGTTATAAATTTAGGTAATGCAATTCTTCTAGTAACCATAAATCTTTAAGGTCGATATTGCGTGTTTTGGAGTAGGTTCAGGAGGAACATGCACAGGAGTTGGTAGATATCTCAAAGAGAAAAATCCTAACATCAAGGTGAAACTAAAACAGTTTCTTCTATCGACATCATAATCATATGATTTATTTACTTTAGCGTTACATCCTTGAGAATACTATTAGCATTGTATTTAAATTAAATAAAGAAACACACATCCCAAGTACATTTCTACACCATAGACCGAAATATTACTTGAGCATCTAGACACCAGCCATTTAGGTTTATCCAGTTGAACCGTACGAGTCATCAGTAATTAATGGATTAAAGCACAGTCCGCATAAAATTCAAGGTAGTAACACTTACCAGTTAGTACCCATTTCTATCCATTTTATATTAAGTGGTCATTTGTTATTTATAATTTTGTTAATCCCATTTTTTCAATAGTCGACTTATCACTATTATTATTGAAATAAATTTTTTAATACTTATAAACGTTTTAGGGATGGGTATTGGTATGATTCCCGAAGTACTGGATAGATCTCTATTTACGGAAGCCCTTAGAGTTCATTCTGATGATGCCATCGCCATGGCCAAACGACTGGCGAAAGAGGAAGCCATACTTGGAGGTATTTCATCAGGGGCAAACGTTTGTGCTGCTTTACAGGTATAATTTAATGAATTATACAATGAAAACTAGTTAATGCAAATCTGAGCAAAAAGTGGTCATTTAATTGCAATATCCACTTCCTCACAGTTACTTCTATCGACACCATAATATAACAAATATCAATGAAAAAATATTATTCAGCTAGCCAAACGACCAGAAAATAAAGGAAAATTGATTGTTACAACCGTGAACAGCTTTGGCGAAAGATATTTGTAGGTTTTTAAAGATGCGGATTAAATTTACGTTACTAACAATAAGTATTTCATTATTCTTTATTCATATATTGTTTAATCTACATAGTTTAGATCAACTGCACTGTACTCTGAAATTCGTGAGGAAGCTGCAGCAATGAATGAAACTACTCTAGAGGAAGCCATGGGAATAGTTAAAGAATTTCTTGGAATGTAAACATTTGATTGTATTACGTGAATACTTATTTCATAATTATAAATGATAATTAATAAATTACTTATCCTAACATAAACTTAATTTAATAGAAAAAATTTTAATATAGCTATGCACGTTTATTATGTACCATTGTCACAAAACTTGCAACCTAAATAATAATAAAATGGTAGAACTAACTAAGGTGACTTAGAGATAAGCTGTTGATTTTTAAATACGTAAAAATATATAATTACATGATAAAAAAAAACTATCAACTAATAGTATTACATTTTACGAAATTATAATGTAGGCTAAGTTGTAATGCTTTATGTGAGATGAAAATATATTTAAATTGTCATTATTGAAAATATTCACGTAAAATAAGAAATTTCGCAACAACATTTTTCAACTACATAGAAACTATTTGGCCTGTTTAGATAAATACCCACAAAATGTGACAGGATTAAAAGAAATTTTCAATATCAATTCAAACCAATTCCGTTAAAGATAAGATTTTAGATATTTTCGATAACAGCAAGGTTTTGATTGAATATGCATGCTCTATTCCCGTAAAGAGATCCTTAGCTTCTATTTCTAATCTAATCTTAAATCAAGCAGAAATTAAAACAAAAATATTTAAGTATAATAAAATAAAACTGATGAATTGTGAACTGATATATATTCCACAAATCGAATAGTTGGCGTAAATCAGAACATCTAGTAAAATTATATTATATTTTACATGTTAGAAAAGCAACTTTAATAAATATCTAATAGTTTTACTGAATAATAATCACTATTATGCGATATTTTCATCTGTTTAAACATTACACTTTGTACGGTAAGGTTTCGATAAAATAAAACGTATCCAGTATTCTAATAAACAAAAAGTCTGGATGAAATACCAGTTATTATTTTATATTTGTATTTTATAAATGCATATTCAATTTTTCAATACCAGGAAAGATACTAATCACAAAGAGGTAATCCAAGCAACTTCATCATTTAAGCAATATATTGTTTCGTTTTCGATAAAGATTTCAACTTAAATAATTTCTGGCAAGAAAAAATAATTAATATAATTTGAATAAATTCTGAAAGATATTACACACTAACCACTTTGTTAAAGGAGGAAACGTGCAAGGTATTGAATAGGCCCTGCAATGCTAAAAAACATACAGTAATCCATGCTGAATATTATATGTCAACAGTTATAGATTTGATTAAAGTAGCTTTTTCGCCTAAAATTCGTAAATTGTTTAAAATTTATATTTATACTAGTAGCATTTTTTGTAATGAAAGTTTGTAGATAGAGCTAACTGTTTATTTCGTAGTATTTTAATATAATGAGATTACGCTGGAGACATCTACTTTTTGTTTTTGCGGTTATAGGTTTTAAAAAAAGATTAGTATCTAAGTATTTGAAGTTTATTTCTTCATGGAAAAAATGTAGATTGCATTTTATTCCTTGTAAGGTAAGAAAAGATGGTGTTCTTGATGCTAATTTTCAATGCTCTCACTTTTTAAATGTTTATTAACACAAATTTGCTTACAAACTTCGTCACTAACTTGGCTATTCATATGTAGTTATTGAAATTTTTTTAGATGACTAAGGGTACCCAGGCCTTCGGAAAGAAACACGTTAAGTCGCATACACTTTGTAAACGTTGTGGACGCTCTAGCTTCCATATACAAAAAAAAAGATGTGCATCTTGTGGGTTCCCTGATGCGAAAAAACGCACCTATAATTGGAGCGCCAAATCAATTCGTAGACGTACTACTGGAACTGGACGTATGCGCCATCTAAAGCAAGTGCAGAGAAGATTCAGGTGCTTATCATTTTTAAAAATTTAACCATTTATATTACTTACATTTGAATTTTAGACCATTATATTGATTTCTTTGTTGCCTGTTGTTAAACGCCAATAATTACACATTTGTAAGACATGCTTGCTGTATTTTCTATTATATTTGCCGGGTAGAAATACCTACTTTGTGCAACTGAGTTGTAGTGTCTTGAATTTTTATCTTGGTATTTTGACCATATTTTCGGTTTTTTTAAAAAAAATGTTATTTCAGAAATGGATTCCGTGAAGGGACTACGCCGAAGCCCAGGACTGCTGCGGCAAACTGAAGTTTATTGTTGTTAAATGTTACTATAAATCTGATATCTCATGAATGTTTAGAATTGCAGTAATATAGGTTCATATTTAAAAGTCTTGGTAGTGCTGGAGTATTTGGTCAAACATACTGAAGTAAAGAGCGGGTTGAGCGTGAGTGATATTTTATCAAAAAGCCAATCTGATCTCATTATTAAAAATTTAATTTATGATTCCGTATAATTGGTAAAACTAAATTACCCTGTTTGTAGTTGCACTTAGAGAAGTCTGCATAGTGGTGCTTATCTGGGATACTGTATGGTATTTGTTGGTCTGCGTTTTGGAATTTACTTGAAGCCTTTGTTTTTGTATTACGTTTCATAGAATATGTCCGTGCAATCAACTTATAAGATGGTATTTATAATGAGTTTTCATAGGTGCACATTCAATTTTAGTGTTAGGATTGGAGGTTATCAATGAACTAAGCGAGAAAGTCTTGTTTTTATTTTCTGAGAAAATAAAGAAATAAGTGTAGATAAGGAGTGACCGAATTATTTATACAAGATACCCGAATTTAGTCTAATATATGTTTAAGACGTGAAATAACAGCCTAGTGAGTCCATAATAGATATCTACTTGCCGGAAGCTGTTACCACTTATGTTGGGATTTGAAATATATGTGAGCCACAACAAAAGTAGCCGATATTGTGGTGAGAAAAGTGGATATACAGACGAGTATGCCAAAGCCTGCGATAGAGAGGCAGAAGTTAGTAGGTACCGACTTTAGGAGTGATTGAGTGATGGGGATGTCTGGAAATTCTTAGAAGATGAGGCATTCCCAATTGATTGAATTGTCAATGGTCAGTAAGAAGCGGCCTAAAACCACCTTGAATTTCTGTTCCACCCACGTCCAAAACTGTGAGAGAATTTGAGTGAATTGTTATTGAATCATCAGAATCGTTGGAAGCTGATCGCCGCCTTCGCGCATTTGAACAGTTAGGAGGCTGTAAGCAAATCCTAATATGAATCTGTACTTGATTTCCTGAAGTTCTGTTATCAATATGTTTCTTAAAGGAGAAAACTATTTACTGTTATTGTATCGCAGTTTCCATCTTTATTTGCACACATTTTAATAGAACATTGAAAATCGACGGAAGACCTGGAAATCATGTAATTAAAATTCTTTATCTGTTTGGGTAGTTAATTTTTCTTACCATAGTTATCAATTAGTGAAATGGATAGTCCAAAAATTTTTTTTAAAAGTATAGCTTTTATTATTATGTTCTTACTTGTCCGGAAACTTTAGAACATAGGCTTCCACACTAGCAATAAGACGGTTCGATGCATAATGAGGTGTCATAAGAGCATACTTATCTATAGAGCAACTGCAAAAAATTTTATTAATTGAAAAATATGATATTAATATACTTGTATTTATGCAAATAAGTTAAAAGCAGTAAATAGATGAATGTATGTAGTGATTTTCGTTATGCCTCACCCGTGTTCGTCTACGACGCGATGCCTTTCTCCAGCACCATCTTCCACATAACAGGAGTGCACTAACATCGAATACATTCCTATAAAATACAAATTACAAGCCTAATTATTAATTTAATGCATAGCTGTCTCTTATCTAACAATAACTTGTATTAAGAAATATACACCTAAAGGAAATACCTTGAGTAACTATTATTGTTAGTACCATTTACTAATCTGTAGTAACAAACGTTTTTGTGAAGATTTCTGACCTGCTATAGGTGAGGTCGAGCAATTCCACTCGTGTTTGACTAGGTCGCCCACTTTAACAGTTTGTATGGAACTCCCATCTATCCCAGAGATACTGTATTTACATATTGGAGCATCCGTTGTACCATTTAGTTCCAGGGGGGGAGACATACTGTAAGCAAAAATAATTAACCGGAATGAATATTGTGCATATGAAGTTAGTGTACGCATTAATACTGCCTCGATAAATTTATCATTGAATACTGTCACTAATTTTTAACAACAGTATATTCTTGAGTGGAGTTCAAATATCTATTCATTCATAATCTACTTCTTAGTGTTTGGACCGTACTACTGGCTGTGAAATAAATAACTTATAATCACTGTAAGCAGCATGGTTCATGTTTAATTGAGAGGGGACTCTCATACCTTGGATAAAGCTGTATCAACTTTTATTGATAACTTCTTGCATTTTAATTTACCTAATTACAACAAAAACAGTTTCTACTAGAAACGAAATAAGGGAAGTTGCTAAATATTATAAATTTAATTAAATGGCTTTTTTATCACTTTAATAGTATTCGATAAGAAGTAAATTCATTTAATATTCTTTGATCATTTACTATGTATATGTTTTCACAAAGAAACAATAGTCTCAATGTCATTTCGATTTCGATTCTCATCGAGGTCACCATTATATTATAAATCAGACAGCAAGTATACGATAATTGCCCTCTAAAAATTGTTCTTCAGTCATAATAACGTGTCAATTTAAGTAAAAATATGCGTCTTTCATCATTTAGTCTAAATATAATAGGATAGCACAAGTAAAAGATTTAAATCAGCTTAAACATGCGGAAGCTCTATAAGGAGAATTTTTGATTGCCATATTCTATTACATACTTCTGAAAGCTTCTAGTTGGTTTCTATATTTCCACAGTAGCAGATACTTGTAAAAGCATAATATTTATAAGTCGAAGACTATATTCTCAAAACATACTTTACGTCCAGTTCTGTTTTTACTGTCTTATTAGATTCCTTGTAGGCACACTGGATATGATAGGAACTGTCAAGCTTGGTGATGAAACTATCGTGAAAAGAAACTACGGCAACAAAAGACACCGTGACAGATGGAGGATTTAGCTGAAATCTCATGTTTAGGAGAAGTGGAAGAAACACAAAAGACCAATTAAGAATAAATGGTTTGGCTGGGTAACGATATGGTATATCATAATTTTGTGCGCTAAAACAATACACTTTAGCCATTTATATTTGAGATAGCAACTATTAAGCTTTTATTTAATCCCATATTTATCCATTAGCACTCTACAATAGCGTTTGAAGGTCATGACTGAAAGAGTAGTACGTCCTTGAGTGTTCCCTCTTTTTACTTGGTATTTGGTTTGACGCAATAGAGAGTGCGTTTTGGCATCCTTTCTTTTTAGATCCTACTGTCCGATCCAGCCACTTGAACGCACGTAGTGACCAGTCCAAATATGGGAATAGACAACCTCGCTTATGAGTGAGAATAATTAAAGTTATTGGATGTATTTATGTCTAGACTTAACGATTTTAAAATAAAATGCTCTGAAAAACCATGTATACATCAACCAAGAAAAGAACCGTTATACTTACCGTACGATCCCTCTTAGCATTACAACTTCCTAAAGGAACAATGAGTTCAACGATATGAGTATTTCTTCGCTTTCTTTCATCACTCGAACATTTGCATGGTTCACACATTGGGCAGTTTCCTTCTAGAAATCCCTGTGGACCTGCAGGGTATTGAAATCCTCCGTAACCCATTGAAAACGTGTTATCTCCTTCATATAAATGTTTTTTGTTGTTAAATACTAAATAATCTGCTCTTTCCTTTGAACTACCATCATGAATTGCATTTTTTGGTAATATATTGAGGTTTGAACGACTTTCATATGCACTAGAATCTGAAGGCAAATTATGCAAGTCTTCAATATGAGCACCACCGAACGCTCCTTGAAAGAAGCTTCCCCAATGATTAGAACTTCTAGATGCTCCGTGTCCGGTCCATTGGTTACTCTCTTGACTTCTGCTGTTAAATTTCGATCCTGTGTTAGTATTAACAAACTGTTTTTTTAACTTGGAGAGATTTTCAGATTGTCCACTTTTATTATTGGAGATTCCTTTATTGATGATATTCTCGTTGTCTTCTACTTTCCCACTTAATTCTAAGTTTGAATTGGTTAGAAAGACTTCCGTATCTTGTATTTTTAGATCCTTTCCTAGCTTCCCAGCCGAATCTAAATACACAATAAATTGCCAAAAATCATTACTATCTATTTAGCTTAATTTAATTAATTCGTCTGTTATTTCCAAGTAACTGATGAGTACCAAAGTAATTTGAAATAGATTCAATACAGCTGTTTAACAAATATAATTAATATATACAAAGATATACATGATATGTATTCATATCTTTTCCAATGAATCTAATAAAACTTGCATGTTCGTATTTTTTAAATAGTTTATAGAATTTCACCATAAACTGACCTTCAAATCCTTTTGGAAGAGGGTGTCCACCCTGATATCCTCTAACACAGTTACTATTAGCATATTCACCCTTTACAAAAATTTTTCCACCAAATGGTTTTTCCGTCTCAACTTCTACTCGAATTTGATCTTTTTCGCATGAGATAACGGGTAAACCTTAAAGATCAGAAGACATTGGTTTGGTGTTTTACATGAATAATTATTACATGTATTGAAGACGATACCAACCAATAATTGCATTATCAATTTTTGGAGTTGTTTGAACGATAGCTACCTGAAATCACATAATTTTTCATAACATTCATAGTAATTAACTATTGAGAGGTATTTGTGTTTGAATTATCTGCACTACTTTTTGGCCCGTTTTTCGTCTTCCTAGTCCCAGTTCAACATTTTAGATATGCCTCGAACAACTGGAAAATTGAGTCCAAGCAAACATATCCGAAAGATGCGTGCAAATAACAGTAAACTTCAAAAACTTTGTAGCAAATATAATTTCCATTACATTTATTTCAATGCATAAAAGCAAATTATATTTTGTTCTGACACTACTTTGAATGTAGAAATTTACAATTAAACCTTTATGAAAATTTTACTCGAATTTTCCATCACAGCTTAGCTACTGTTCAGTTATTTAACTGTAGAAACCATCAATTATAATTCAACAATTCAAGATTCGAGACAATGTGTGCTTCAATCTCATTTGAGCAAATATCAAGAAGAAATTAGCAAACAAATATTTGCAAAATGAGAATTTATTATGAGCTTGATATATATTTCAACTTACCAGAGGTAACAAAAACAAAAACTCGATTTCCATTGCTTTAGTGAGTTTGCAGACAGCTTTAAAAGCAAAGTAATTTTATCGTTCAGAGTAGAGCATAGTAAATAATGTAGCCAGCGAGGAAGATGAGATCCGAATATGGTCTAGTCCCGCCTCCCCGCAAGGGTGTGGGATAGTAATTACCGGAACGGCATTGTCAATTAGAAAACATCTTTAATGATTTCAAATGCAACGGATAACAAAAACTGTAATTCCGAGTTATTTTGTAATCAGAAATTAGAAATATTTCTTAATAAAATAAAGTACCTACTGGTTTCTATTAATGCTTCCAATCATTTTGTCATCTGATGCAACAAACTACAATCTGTTATGCAGTTACACCACTGATTCTACAGAATGATCTGATCACTTGGTCATGTAATTAACGCTTTCCCAGTGCACCATCAATCTATGACTACGGTAATTACGATTAACAATAGAGCGCGACCTCAGAACATATTTACATATTGTTGTGGGACACTGTGAGGGTTTAGAAGGGCACTCGAGACAATGCTTGTACTAAAAGGGAGTACAGCCAAGACATGGGCTGTAAAGCAAAGACGACACTCGTAATCAGATGAGTACAAAAGCAGGAATTTCATTTCAAATGAGAATAGAAGATAAAACTAGATAATTTAAGGAAATAGAAAATAATTAATCAAATAATTGAGTACAAGATCTTTATAGCGTTAAACAACTTTACTTTTGGATCCATATTCTTCATTATTGTAGGAATACTTCTTTTGTATCACATGTACAATAGTATATTATTCCGTAGTTCAATAACCAAAGCTGTTTGTAAGGCAATATAATGAACATCTATCAAATTATTAATTATGCAAATTAAATGTTCAGAAATCTTGCTATCTTTTCTTTCAAAATCGAATGTAGTCTTAAAATACTACAGTCACATCAATCTCAACCTTATAAGCTTAACTAACCTAAATGAGGAATAATTAGTGTAACCAGGTAAAAACACCACCTTTAATGGAAAAATTAGCTACAATAGATTCAGGTCTCTCACCTTAAGCACTTAATGCAATGTTCATATATATCACTCCTCTCTCTGAATGTATTAGAACTATTTCGGAATCAAATTTATTCAAAGAAAAATCGCGAAATAACAGCGTAAAGACAAAATACCACAAATGGGCATACACGATACAACGACAGCAAAACGCACTACACCGAGTACAAAAACAATACAGATAAAGATGAAAATATTACAATAAGGGATGTTTATTTAAACAGAATCACTGTTAATTGAATTTTGTGGGGGCTTTCAGTTGCTACGCGACCTCGAACGTGAACGAGATCTCTTCGGAGAAACACTACGGTCACGATCCTGAGAAGGCGAACGCTTCCCTAGAGGACTACCACTACGACTGCGACGGGACTGAAATAAACTATAATTTATAACGGCCGACACTCAGAATGCACCAAGGCATTTTATTAAGAGAAATTAAAAACTTACTGAGCGACTGTTACTCCTACTACGACGACTTGGAGGTGAACGAGAACGGGAATAACGTGGTGAACGGCTACGACTGCGACGACGCGGAGAACGAGACCTTAATCACTTGTGATTAAAAATGATAAATATACGCGAAACCAGATTGCACTCTAAATTACGTGACCATTTAGACCGAACATCTTAAAATTTAGCTCAAGCACACCCGTTATCAATCACTGCGACATCTACAGGCTGGTCTTTAAAAGCACAACTATTTAAAAAAGAAACTATGAATTTAATTCAAATAAGCAAGCAACTTATCCCGACTTCGCGGCATTACGAACCTATTTAGACGCTTGAAAATGCGGCAAAATAAACTTTAGTGTTCAGGAATCCACAAGTTCCGCGACCCACGTAACACTCGAGGGATAATTTAGACTGTCTGTGATCACCGTAATGTTTGCTGGTTCAGGAGTGCAGCATGGGATAGGAGCCCGGAACCGCAACTCGATTCGGCCAGAACGCTTAGATTCTTAGGAACGGCAACTGGACAGCAAGAGAAAGTCGCGCAGCTCAGGTTCTGGTTGATATCAGCAACTGCACTGGGTCACGTGGTGTGATGAACAGGAGCCCAGAATACTGCACACACCGCAACGGGATCAGACGGCTAGGACCGGTCTTAGCCACTAGCCGCCAGCCACAGCTAACTCAGCCGAAGCCGACCTGTGCGGAAGTTTATAAATTACTGAATTCAATCTGATAGGATTATGAGCAGGTAAAGCTGTCTTAGGGATAGTGTTCATACTTTGTTTTCCATTATAATTATCATTAATTCAAATATAAAACAGAAAGTAGTTAAGGAATTGTGAGTTATCCACCATCTGAATTTAATTTCAGTCATCGCAATTAAATTTATCCAGCAGGTTCGTATTCTCCTTGCAAAAACAAGAAAGCAAAAATGAGTGCACTAAATCTAAAAATCTTACTGCTCGATCATAATTTTTTGTACCAACTGATATTGAAAGGATATAATCTACTATAACAGAACGTGCTAACAAAGTATGAACACTGCTTATGCTTTTTGCGGGTAACGCGTTGTATTGCATATTTAAAAAACCATGTCCTAACTAACTGCCAGATGTTGCTGCGGTATGCACAAGTGGTTTAACATACAAATGGTACATCGCGCCGACCTGTCTCTGCCACGTCCACTCCCTCTTTCATCAATTGGTCTTTCATAACGTGCTAGTGCCACTCTGATTTCACGACCATCTACCCAACGGCCATCGGTACGATCCATTGCATACTCAGCATCACGCCGGCTAAATACGTGTTTCCTATTAAGCATTAGCAAATTCACTGTGATAACAAAATTAACAAATAATGATTTATAATACACAAACAACAATTAAAATACCTATAAAAACGGACGAAACCAAATCCTTTGCTTTGACGCGTGTATTTATCCCTAGGTATGTGAATATCTCCGATCTCACCATACTTATCGAACATACGGCGAAGGTCAGCTTGTGTAGTGTTATACGAAATATTATCAATCTAAATTATTAGAAAGTACACTTGTTAAAAACAATAAGTCGTACTTATTGTATACTTAATTTAATTATTTTATATATAAATGTACCAAAATAAAAATTAAAGCAATCCACCTTTAGTGAGTAAAGCCCATCAATTTGAGGAGGAGCACGTCTAGCCATTTTCTGAAAAAAATACTACGTGACTATATCAAAAGAATCCGAACTTAACCATGATTTTCTTGAGTCATTTTTAAACTCTACCTTATTCAATGGAACAACATTAAAAAGGCACGAGTGATAATTTGATGAAGTAATAGACAGAAAAATGCCCCTTTGCGATTTTTGAACAAAGAAATCGAATAAAATAAATTTTATAGATAAAATTATGGACACAACACATAAACGCAACTATGTAGACCGCGCGACCATTCATTTTTAAACGAATGAGATGGCGCGAAATAATAAGGCGGCCGTTTTGGATACGATAGTATTTGAGCATAACCCATCATCTGTTCTAGAACCTAGATCCCACTAATCCTGTACAAAATCATATAGTAGTCGAAGTATTAAAAGCCAAATCTTGATTTTAATGCATACATATATGGTATATTAATTACAGCTCTTATAGGCAAGCAATAATTCATTTAGTAAAGTGTGATAAGAAACGTGTATTATTTAATGATATCTTATAATACATGACAAATGATTAATTTAAGTTGTGCTTCTTCTTAAGTAGATTAATAAATAGTTCATGAGATGCATAAAGACGTTCATTTGAGTTTACAGATACCCAACGTACTGCTTTTGCATCGTCTCCTGCCTGAAAATGATTGTTATTCATTAAAAAAGATTAAGTCTAAATTCATATGAAATATTTTCACATGTAAATCAATATCACTGAGTAGTTCTGTAGCATCATGAAAATTGACTACAACTGTTTCCATCCATGCGTTATCTGTGTTCCGTGGGTCATCAACATAGCCTCTAAACAGCGATAATAAGAAGTGAGGAAATTGTAGCTAACAATAAGACTACAGGATTTAAACTTTTTCTGGAGATACATACAATCACCTGTACAATTCTTGTCCATGTTTCCATAGATCATCCAATTCTCTATGATATAGTCCACCAAGAGATTCTTCAGAAAATTCACGCACCAAAGTGTGAGACACTTGCTCTCCAAAATCTACCATTCCACCCGGAATAGCCCATTCTCCTTAATATATTTACTAGAAGTAGACCTAGATAAAGTGATTTTTCTTCCACTAACGCAGTGCTATCCAAAGCATGCAATTTTTAGTCTCAGAATAACATTGAAAATGCTATATGTTAACCTATAATTAAAACTGAAAATTCCAAGAAAGTTTAATAATACGAGACCTATAGAACAACTGATCATTTCAACTATTAACACGACGTAATTGTTGCAAATAAACCTGAATCTCTTCGTTTAATTGCTACAAATTGTAGCTCCCCTTTATGAAATCTTGTAACCAAAGGATCTGCAGCATGATTTGGCCCCCAACGACCGAGCACACCACGTCCACGCAGACCAGTACGACCCATCGGGTTTCTCGGCCGCAGATCCAAATCCAAGTCATAAGTACTAAATTTTCTATAATATAGGGCTAATAAGTATATTAAATAGCTAGCAAATGTTATAATTTCACCCAAAATGTATACTAACCATACATGCGAAACTCTATTTACGTTGCCATCCATATTGTTCCACAAAAAATTAGTGCCGCTATTAATATCAAGATCTGCCCATGGCTTCCCAATTATAGTGGAATCCGTATAATCTGGTGGGTGGTAATCCAACCACTTTGAACTCCAATTGACAAAATTATCAGGAACAACTGAACGAAATACACTGCTTCCATAGTAAGGTATATCTGAAAGTGTACAAGTGACTGACAATAATGCGAAATAAAATGCTCTAATTCAATACTTTTAATCAGTTCCCGTCAATTTAAAATTATACTGTATTGAAAAAAGCAGTTAATTAGAAGATATTAACTTATTTCTTTAGTACCTAATTATACTACTACGTTTTTGCTCATCACAAACCTGTGATTCGACATTTTGTATGAAGTTTTGTGCTATTGTAAAAAAATGCGTTCCAAGCAGACATAAAGTTCGAAGAAATATATTCGACAAGTTTTCAATGAAAGGTAATATTTTTAAGAAACCCTCGCTCAAAATAAGGTAACTACTTAATGTGCAGTTATACGGCAGCGATTGCGTACGTAATGTATTCGTAAATTCATACTAGGTCCGTAACAGCCTAAGAAAGAGAAACCTAGTTGCAAAAACACCAATTAAAACGTTTATAGAATTTTCAGCGTTTGTATTCTAATAGAATAAACTGTGATATGCTTAATGTGAATTATATAGTTGATTCTTAGATGCATATTGTTATTCTCTTGTTCTAATGAATAGTATTATAAAACTGCGTTAGCTTATGTATAGTATTGTTTCATTATTTATTTACCATATTGTTTAACGTGTTTCTTGAATATGGGGAATAATAAACTTTTAATGGTTTAGAATATTTCATTTGCTGTAATAAGAAATGGTATTGGAAGCACTGGATAAGGATAAAATGGACGAAGTAGACATTTTTTTGGCGTCTCAAGACGGACAAATTCAACGTCCAAAAGATCCAAAAATGTGTTCGCATACAGCTCGTCAGAAATGTGCTCATTGTTTGCCAATAGATGTTAGTTTATGTATTCCATAGTTCCATAGAAAGATTTCTATAAATTTACTTATTTTACAGTTAATTTGTTCCAGCCATATGATGAAGAATATCTGAAGGCAAAGGATATTAAACATATGTCTTTTCACGCTCACATCCGAAAACTCACAGGTGGTCATGGAAAAGGGTCTCAACTTAAACGCCCCCTCGAAAACATAAGGTTATATTTTACATTTAAATCAATTTTTAGAAGGATTACTGAGAGCTTGTACAGAACAAATGCTATAACCTTTTCGTAATTAATGCTTCTATTTAATAGTAGCATGATATTTTTAGTATTAAGTTCTATCTTCTAGATGCTCAATTGACTTAAATTGCACAGCTCATAAGCCTTACCCTAAAGGTGTTTGCACTAAATGTAAACCTCCAATGGTTACACTTAATCGGCAGGTAAATTCCTATATTAATTTTTAGACTTATAGTTTATTCATATTTTTTGAGATACGGGTTTATATATATATGGATGTTTAGCGATTCCGTCATGTTGATAATATTTCTTTTGAAAATCAAGATCTAGTGAATGATTTCCTTAACTATTGGCGTACCACTGGAAATCAGCGAGTTGGATATCTTATTGGGAAGTAAGTACCTTTGAACTATACAATATTTTTTTAAATATGTAAATATGCCACTGAGAAGCACATGGGTTACAAATAATGGGAAGATAACTTATTTACATAAAAGATTTAAATAATAACAGCAGTAATAACTTAGCACTTAATATGGAGTGAGTGGCTCAGAGTTTATTTCTGTACAATTGTTCTTGTATGCCAATTTTACATTAACAGAGAAATTTCTATGCCGTAATTTTAAATATTATTTAAAGTCGTTGAGTGTATATCTAATTAATTTTACTTACACTATGGAGTCTAAACATGTAAGCACAAGCTATGTCCATTTTTGGTGTCAGAAGTCACACATTCAGATTTGGGAGTCGTTATTTAGGTATCAGGCATTTTCTGATGTTCCACTTGGTATCAAGGCTACAGTAGCTGCAATATATGAACCTCCTCAAAAATCATCAGTAGATGGGGTTGAGTTGCTGGATGATGCATATGAACTGGTTAGTTAAAATAAAATGTGGTCTGGTTTTTACATCTATATTTTTGTATAATTAATAAATAGATTGTTTACTACAGGCAGTGGAAAAACTTTGTGCTTGGCTGGGGTTAAGGAGAGTTGGTTGGATATTTACTGATCTTTGGTCAGCTGATCGTGTTAAGGGAACAGTACACTGTACGCGACATAAAGTGAGTATAATAATCTATATACTTAAATATTAACTTCAGATTGTATATTTTTAAAATACTAGGATTCTTAGGATGCATTTTTTCTTTCTGCGGAGGAATGTATCACTGCTGGATATCTCCAATCTAAACATCCAAATATTACTGAGTACTGTACAGAACGCACTTTTGGTTCTAAGTTTGTTACTGTTGTAGCAAGTGGAGACGAAACTGAGCAGGTTAACTTCCATGGTTATCAGGTTAGTAAGGAGTCACTATACATTTATTTACATGAGATAATGGTAATACATGTTTAGTTTTAAATATGTCAAATCGAAGATTTTTTGAATATATGATGCTGTTATAAACTAATATTATATTTACGAGTCATATATATCTAAAGTTGTTCCTTGATGAAGAAGTGTTCTTAAATAAAATGGTGTTATACACCACTATTAGAACTTGATTAATATCTTTTCTTTTTGTTGTAATGGAATTAAACTAAAATTTTATCAACAGTTGGTAATATAGGTATCAAATCAGTGCACTGCTCTTGTTGATGCTCAACTATTGTGTCCCACAAATTATCCAGAACTAGCTTACATAAGAGAAAAACCGCTCAGTGACACTCATTACATAACGGATGTTCAGTATACTGTTAGTTTCAACAATCCTACATGTAGAATTATATTCGATCTGAATTAATTGATTTTTATACTTCTATGTAGGAAAAGAATGAATATAGTGCTGAAGTGCGTAAAGACGGGAGACCCCTTCCTGTAGAATATCTTCTTGTAAGTTCATTATTGTATATATATTAATGCATATATTAAATTCTTCCAACGGATTATTTAAATTGACTTTATGTCGTTCTAGGTAGATGTACCTGCTGGAATGCCAAAAGATCCACAATATACATTTTCTGCTCCGAGAAGGATAAAATTCGCTATAGAAAACAGGAAAGAAATGGGAGAAAATCAGGTGTTTTACATGGAACTGCCACTAATGAATTTTCAGATATTTTTATTTATTAAACACAAAATTCTACAGGGTGGACAAAATTTAAATGACTATTGCTTCGAATACTCATTGAATCAATTTTTGGAGCAAGCTACAAACTTCCACTTTCTTTTATTCCTTATGACAAATAAACTTGTCAGATTACCAGATCCTGATATGCAAGTTTGTCGATTTTACTATAATATTAATTAATTCGTAAATCTATGCATAGTTATATTATTTCCATAGAATTTAAGGATCTTTGTGCTGCTGTAGTTACACAAAATCGTAATGCTGCCATGGACTGGACGAAGAATAATGAAAACTGGCATCAATTGGTGGCTCTAAGTCATGAACAAATCTCTCGTAAGTCATAATAGTTTTAAATTTGTATTATGGATATTATTTATACTAGCTTCAGGTGATGATCCATCTGTTGGTACTAAGTGGTCGTGTGATCACTGTACCTTTGAAAACACAGAGGTGCGTTCTGATTGCGCAATGTGTGGACTTCCGACATCATCTCAGTAATATTCTGTTTAAAAAATTTTATTAAATTGAGTATAGTAGCTAATGAATAACCACTTCCATATTACCGGTAGATATTCTTTTACTATATAATATACATTACATGCCCCTAGGAATTACGTTACAACTGTGTAATTCCTACGTGTAAATACCCGTCTTTGTTCGTACTAAGTTACTACCAGGCATAGATTAATAATCAGCACAATAATCGTGCTCTGTAGTTCTTTATAGATAGTTTGCAACTTGAGGAAAAATGTCATAAGAAATGCAAAATAATCCTGGAAGTGCCATACAGAGAGATTTCCATAGGCTTCCCCTCACACATCCTATCTGATATCTATCACAAAACTTTACCATTCTGACCCTTATTTAAATGCATGTAGAGCAGTCATATTATGAATTATCTCCGTTGCAACTACATCATCAGTTATAGCGTGTTCTCTTAAACACATTTTAGATATGGGCAGCACTTAGCTAAAAACGAAGTTAATGTCTTTTCAACACTAATTTTAATATGCATGTTATAGTAAAACAAACGGCAAGAAACATCAATAAAAACGACATCATTATGGCACAGCAAATGAAAAGCTAAGGCCGCAACAACAAACAGCAAACCAACAGTACAATAAAGCATTTCACTAGAATAAAGACAAGTTCACGACTAGGGCAGATTTTGCTGGCAAAAATAGAATAATACTGACTGATTAATAAGGCAACGACGGGGCAGACTGCTTATCACTAATGGAAAACTGAACATAATATTGCAATAATTCGAAGAATTAAGTAACAACTAAGTATGAAAACAACAAATTGTCATAAAATATAGATGAGGCAGTATTCTGATATGTGAGAAAGAGTACGCTGCCTAATTACCAGTCAGATGACGTCTACGTACATTTCCATTACGATGGTCACCACTGCTAGCTGCCTGCAGAGCACGTGTTCTTTCAGCATCAATCAGCGTGTAGTTTAGTGTACTACCATCAACATCAGAACGCTGGCCTATAGAAGAACATCTGAAAGTAATGACTTCATCATCAAGGCCAACATTAATGGCATAAATTAATACCTGCTGGGCACTCTATCGAACTCTCCAAGACTAACGTCTGCATAATTAAGACGTGGAGAAGAGTTTCCATCGCGGTCTAGTAGATGACGACCTCCGACCTAACCAATTATTTATTTATTTATGTCATATGAATTTTTACTCTATCAAAGTAAAATTTTCACATTGAGAAAAACAATTTGTTCCTTATAAATCGCTAAATTACCTCAGTTACATTCACATATCTAAATGGACCGATATAACCCTCTCCGCCGCCTTGATTCTGTTTATGTTGTGGTGATGGACTTCTTACTGAATTAACCGTAGTAGTTTGAGTGTAACAAAGTAAATTTGTAGAGCCAGCACCTCCATCCCTAAATAGTGTAAAAGTGAGTAAATAAGTAATTTACTATAGTAAACGGGAAAATATTACCATCTAAGTGGGAAAACAGTTCTTGTAGGAGTAGCTGGCAGACTGTGATGACTACTTGAGGAAGAGAGAGCACGAGGATGTACTACAACGTAGTTTATTACATTATGCTAAAAAAATTTCTTCACATGAATGTAAATATGAAATCAGCACTGAGAGACATCTCTAAACTCACCAAGTACTTCTTGTGGAGAAATGTTGACGTAAGGAGCAATGAACGTAGAATTCGATGATATCTGACTGGATATAGAATCACTACGCGAAAAACCATCGTTAACCGCAGGATTGACACTCTCAGACCTATAAATACATAACGGTGACTATGAAGTATACTCCGTTAAAAACAAAGATTTTATTAAAACTGATTTACTTCTCTAAACAAAGTATATGTCAAATTATTTCATACAATAAATTGTCTACTCTAATAAATTTCTAGTATTAACTAGCTAGATTGATTTCACTCCCTCGTCAAGAAAAAAAAATTCAATTTTATGAAAAGAAAATGAATTTTCAATACTTACACAATACTGCCAACAATTTTCTGGTCAATAAAAGTATTATGTCTATGCGGATGAAAGCTATCGGAAGGCAACGCTGGCCCTTCTTGTTCTCCAACGCTTCTAAAATATATTTAATAATAGATAGTCCTAATCAATATAAATACTATAAAAAATTATAAAAAAAGATAATTCAGTATAGATATTTTCCATAGAATTATAATAACTTATGACAAAAATTACCAATGTAAATATAAACATAGTTATGCATGATGAATAAAATCTAAATAATTAAACGATCTTGTAACATTACTTGGGTCTAGGAGGAGGTGGAATAACAATTTTCCTCAGTCGATGAGCAGATCCTCGGTGGTATGAATTATATCCAGCAGGCTGTGATATATATTCAGATCCAACACCCGCTCCTTAAAACAAAGAATTACTTTCATTGCTAGGCAGTATTTCTTCATACTATGTAATTATTCAGGACTGTTTCTCGTTTAAACTAAAAGATTATTTAATGCTCTTTAAAGTGAATAGCACTGTAAAGATTTGCCTTCACTCCCATATCGTTGGACAGGATTGATAACTCTTCCAGATCCCGCAATATTAGAACTAAACATAGGTCCGCTACTCATTGCTCTCTCATTTCGCCTCATGTTCTCTACTTGGTTAGAATTTGCATTATCTTGTATACGTGATTGGACAAGCTGAAAGTGGAAAACATAGCATCCATGTAGTAGATCCATAGAGTTCAAGACAATATATAGGCTCAAAATACGTGCCTGAAAAATTGCATCAGCATTTTGAGATTGGAAACAATGCAAACCCTCTCCCGTTGGACACCGTCTTCCGCTTTCAAAGAAAAAAACGCCTAAGACATAACTGTATATACATAAATCTTAGAAAACAATATCGCTGCTTTATTGCACCAAATTATGTTCCGACCAGCTGAGGTGTAGCCATATCTACGAAGAAATTGTAAGGGCCACACGATTACATCCGTCTTTGACCGCTCCAAAGCAATATCATCAGTGGATACACGAAGCCAAGCTAAGAATTACATTATATATTAACGTATAAATGTTTGTGAAGTTATGAACTAAATTACAAATTATACTCACCATGAATAAACTTATTTCTTCGATGAATGTATACCCGAAAAGAAGTCAATTGTCTATCGGGATCACTTCTAACATTCCTTAAAAAGTCCCTATGTCCTTTCTTAGCGTCTTCGCTAATACAGTTTCCCATATTAAAAGCACATTTCCTGAAAGTTTAGAAATGTGTACTAACATTAAATTATAGTTCCAACAATCAACGCATCACGGCTGCGCTGTGGAGGGTAGCATGCTTTACCATCTGAGGCAAAAAATTTCCTACATATTGCCAATCAATAGAAAATAAGTGAAGATAAATTACTACAAAAATTATTAGATAAGCCTAAACATCAAATATCCATTCCAATTCTTCCAAAACAGAATGCGCTTAATCTCTACCGCAAATTTGAAACAGTTGGTGATTATTATTGATTTCGTTACATTTTATCATAATACATCCACATTGTCCTTCTAAATTAATACGAGCTTTAAATAAAATTCTCAAAAGTCGTCGTAACCGTTAAGGTCAAAATGTCATGCTTCTGCATTATCTTTAGAAAATAACTAAATACAACTAAATCAATAGATGAATTGTGAAATTACATCATTTATTTCTTTAGTCAGGAACGAATACTTTGCAGTCTATACTGGCATATTAAAATCATGTTCATATCTTATTTTTAACAAATACCCACTCTTAAATGACGTATTTTATTTCGAAATGAGATACAAACCAGTAACACGCCGCTCTTTTGATTTGTTCACACAGAAACAAATAAAACGCACTAGATATCATTAATATTCAATAACTATGCGCTTAAGTATGATGGACTAGTTTAGTTTATAGTACTGCCACACTAAGAAACTGGACAGCGAGCTGGATAGGATAGCCTTTTGTTGGCTAATAGCCAAGCTAGAGTGCAGACATCAAAACATGGGACACATTGAATACAATTATTCACCTTTAATATAGCAATGGATGGTTGCGGCTAAGATCTCTCTTTCAAGTTCTCCAAGTGTATGGTTTGTTCAAATGTATAAAACTAAAATGAATAACTATAGCAAGTAAATACTAGTAGTTCAAACAATAATTACATATATAGTATATAAATAAAAATCTACAGCAGGGTAATAAGTAACAGGAAATTGATCATAATCATCCGCCGTAGACACTATTTTTGTGGTTTGAATGAGAATTACTTGTAAGCCTACCAGCCCCTCTTCCTCAGATCTGTGCATGGAAAGTGTACATTAGCGTTTTGACCGGATAGTTTTCCGAACTTTTTTTTTGGTAGATTATTTAAACTTTTATCAAAATTTATCAAATCACGGTTCCTTCTAGTAGCCTCTCCCAACAAAAATATTGAAGTGCAGACTATAGTTTACTAATCATAGGTAAGGGCATGGGCCTTTCCTTGGAATTGTAAGAAATATTGTGTCAAGTTTTTCTCCTGTTAGTACGATAGTAAGAGAATTTATTAACTAATAAAATGAAAACAACGATAACAGTGTTCATATACTTAAGTTTTTACAGGGTAATTAGTCAAGAAATCATAAAATATATCCTTAAATTTGGACATAGAAGGGACATAATGGCCACCATCATGAACTATCGAAATATTATCCTTAAACATCATTTTGAGCTTTTCACTGGTTGATTTTAACACAATTGAATCACCAGATCCATAAATATGCAAACTTGGAATGCTAATGTAAACTGAGGTATACTTATCATGAACTGAAGACAGGCTTAAAAATCCTGCAAAGAAAATAGCAAATCTGAATCCTACTTTAATTTCACCTAAGCTTTCCATTGCTAAAATAAGGTGAGCCATGGATGCACCTTGGCTAAACCCTAAAATACCATCAAAAGGTCCATTTTCATTGATGTAGTTGCATATTGTTTTAACAGACTCTTCAAATCCTGTGGCTATATCTGTAACATCCCTTGAACTAAAGACATTCTCTTCCTTAGAAAACCACCAGCTCCTTCCCGCTCCACGATCTTCTGTCACACTAATGTTGGGTATTAATGGAGCACTGATAAATTCGAAATGAGCAACTTTTTTGAAGTGTTTCCGCAAAGCACCTATTTTCTCTCGGAACAGTGAGTCATTTTGTCTATATCCATGTAAGCATAGGATCCTCAAAGGTTTACAGCTAAACTGAGAGTTCATTTCTGAAATAACAAATTAAGGTAGGTCTAAAACTAAGTTTTGTTAATGTAATTTGTGAAGCTCACTTTCCACAAGAGGATAAAATGTGCAGATTTAACCGCCAAAGAGTCTTATTAATATAATTTAAAAGGTAATGGTTCACTTTGTCCAAAAAATACCACTGATTCATTCATAAAAAAACAGGATAACCTCTTATTTTATGAAAATTAACATGGCAATAAAATTATTTAGCAGTAGCTTCACATTTAATTTACAATTGGCAAAATGTCAATAGTTTAGATTAGCAGTGGGATACGGTAACCGTGATGTAGGCAGAGGAAGATCGAACATGTTTTCAAACTATGAGCGCAAAGAACTTGCGCGAAGGTTCGTTATTGTTCCGTATTATCTATCTCGTTTACGTGGAGAGAAGTTATGTACAACACTGATTTTTTTTTCGGTTTAAAATTAATTTCTGATGGTTTTTCACTCTCATAGTTGTTTTATATGTAATATTCCCTTATTTTTTATTTTTATTTTGGTATTATTTCTGAGGTTATTACATAATTTTAATTACTAGCTCATATATGGCAGATTATTGAAAGGATATTTTCGTCGTTAAAGCTGTTTATTATATTTTTGCTGAATTAGTTTCTTAGTTATTTTAATGTCTATCTCAGTATTCTTTCCATGCATACGACAGTGAATTTGAGTTTTTCCGTTGTTTTTATTATAACTAAATATTTTGAGGTTCTTTTTAGGATCAATTATATCTCCTAAAATGGGGAAGGATTATTATAAAATTCTTGGTCTTAATAAAAGTGCTAGTGATGATGATATAAAGAAGGCTTACCGTAAAATGGCTTTGAAATATCATCCTGATAAGAACAAAGAAGCTGGTGCCGAAAATAGGTTCAAGGTATTTCAGAGCAACTTGACTAAATGTGTAGAAATTATTCTCTTAAAATTTACTTGCTTTTTATTTAATTAATTAGGAACACTATTTCTTGATTTATTATTGACCTTGCTCAATTAATCTGGATAGTTTGCCATGGCTATAGCCTCATAGTTCTAATTCATTGGACTAAATCACTCCTCAACTGGTTGATTTTTGATTTTAGGAAATTGCCGAAGCATATGATGTTCTTTCTGATGCAAAAAAGAAAGAAATATATGATAAATTTGGAGAAGAAGGTCTTAAGAATGGTGGCCCAGATGTGGGAGGTGGAATGGGAGGAGGATATCATTATGAGGTAAATAAATGGTCATAGTTTTTGTATCTATGAGGGAATATTCATTAATATATTTTATTATTTAAGACTTATTGGTTGTGTTTTAGTTCCAAGGAGACCCAATGCGAATGTTTGCTCAGTTCTTTGGTGATCAAGATCCATTTAGTATGTTTGGTATGGGTGGTGGAAATGGTGTATTCTTTAATATGGGTCCCGGCATGGAAGATATGAATGGAGGTTTTCCGTTCGGTGGCGGTGGTCATCGAAGGTGTAAGTCTTATATTGTTCTTGTGGTGTTTGGGATCTACATGGAGTTGCAAAACGTTCCCACTTTTTTAGCTGCCCCGCGACAAGATCCTACAGTCCAGCATGAATTAGCTGTCAGCTTAGAAGATGTGTACAAAGGTTGCACTAAGAAAATGAAAATAACTAGGTGCGACTTCACTTTTATGCTACTTTTGGTTTTCAATAGTGATATTGTTTTCCAGGAAAGTTTTAAATGCTGATGGTCATTCAACGCATGGGGAGGATAAGATACTAACAATCAATATTAAACCCGGTTGGAAGAGTGGGACAAAGATAACATTTCCTAAAGAAGGCGATCAACATCCAGGACGAGTACCAGCGGATATAGTATTTGTTATTAAGGTATATGGACGTATAGTTTTGAATTTTACATTGGCTTGAATAGTGGTTTTTTAGGATAAGGCACATCCGGTTTTTAAGCGAGAAGGAACAGACATACGGTATATACATAGGATTGCTCTAAGGGACGCGCTTTGTGGTGCTACTATTAATGTTCCAACACTTCAAGGCACTACTACTCCGCTTAAAATTGATGGTGTTATTAAACCAAACACTGTTCGCAGGTAAGTTATATTCACAGTCGAGTAGTTCAGATTAGTGCTTTAATATATTGTTATTTCAGAATCGCCAGTAAAGGATTACCTAATCCAAAGGCTCCAGGATCTCTCGGCGATTTGATCGTTGAATTTGACATTCAATTTCCCACAAAACTTATAACTGACCCGCGACAGAGAGAAGAACTTATGAAGATTTTGCCCCCATATCCTTAATATTTGGTAGGATTAATATATGGGAAACTCAAACTGTTCTTGCTGTAATTCTTGCTTCTCATTATGGATAATTGTTATGAACCAAAGGAACTTCCTAATTATTGTACTATTTAGATTAGGTCTAGTTTGTTTTCCAAACGAGAGCCGTTTAAAAATGTGATTAAAAGGTTACAGTTTTCCGTAGAATGTTCGAGGCGCTTATTATCGTAGGTTTGCGGGTATACGCGTGTTCATTTTCATATTTGACTTTCTTTGAACTAAAATTTCTTATAAGGACAAGTAGATCATGATGTTATTATACGTCGTCGTGTTCTGTACTACTTCTAATCTAGGCTAGGAAATTTCAGCTATCTCTTGTTTGCAACCTTGGTCTTTGTTCTATAGAGGACCGTTGCTTTCAATCGATAGCTGATTTATCTTTTCTCCTGGAGCTAGTCAGTGTTGTCTGCCATTAAAAAAATAAAACTTAATAAGGATATGTTTTCAGTTTTAATGTTTATTAGTCATCTATATATTGTATTGTATTGTTGTTTTGTATTTATTGGATGCTTGGAGTTATCATGTGTTGGCGTATATTACCTAGTGAATTTCATAAGTATCAAGTGTAATGAAAGGGTGCGTGCACTGTATTATCTGGCTACTTACCAAGGACGAGCGAGACGTCACGTGTTTAGAGATTTTGCATTCTTGAAGTATGTGTATTTCGGCAAACAGAACAATCATGATGATTTTTGTTTTAGCATGATGTTGTCAAGGATTATTAATCTCCGAAAGGGTTCCTGCCTGGAAAAGGTTGTAAGGGGTAAGTGCTAGGAGGTTATTTTGTTCCATTTGTGTAAATGAACAGTCTTGGCTTATAAAGTAGATCTGTTTCCAGCGCAGTCAACATTCTTTCGTGATCCATTTGATCTGTCTTCACAATTAACGGAAGTAAGCTGTACTCAAGTAGAGCGATTTCAGATTAATTATTTGTTAATTGTAGGATGAATGTGGGTTAATGGAGTCAACTCGTCACTACTGCCAGGATAAGCTCTTACCTAGGGTTACAGATGCATATAGGAATGAGAGTAAGCTCATCCTTCGAACGTAAATAATGGTAGTTAAGAACAATCACTGTAGTATTAACCTTTGAATTTAACTTACATTATTTTATTTTATTATAGAAGTTGGTACTGTGAAGTGTTACATATAGCTTTTTTTAGAGTATGATCCCACTCTTATACCAGAAATGGGGAAAATGGGGCTGCTAGGAGCGCCATATCAGGTATAAGCATGTATACTGCAATATCAAAGCAATAATTAGATGGTATTTAATAGGGTTATGGCTGTATCGGAACGTCTACCGTTGGTTATGGATTAATAGCAAGGGAAGTAGAGCGCGTTGATTCTGGTTACCGATCAACAATGAGTGTGCAGACGAGTCTGGTCATTGGTCCTATTTATAACTATGGTATTGTTTCTCTAGTTAAATTATATTGTGTTAGGACTTCTTCATATTGTAATGAATCATCAGGGACGGAAGAACAGAAACAAAAGTACATTCCGGGGCTAGCCAGTGGTGAGTTAGTGGGATGCTTTGGGTTAACTGAGCCTAATCATGGTTCTAATCCTGGCGGTATGGAAACTAAGGCCAGGTCAGTACATTTTCTCTACAAAATTGTTTAAGTAGACTTATACCACTTAAGTATATTATAAAATTAAAAGGAACTTTAGTAATCGGGTTATATTTCCCGATGTTAACGTAATTAGTTTGATGAATGGTAACATCGATTGGTATTTTGTATTCATAATAGATATGCGAATTAGAAAGTGAAGCGGGACAAGTTTTGTACTCATATGGAGTTTAAAAATATGTTATAGGAGCATTATTTTATTGATTATTGTTCCTTTGAAAATATTTGTAAGAAAATTTTTTAAACATTGTAATTTAGGTGGGATGATAAGACGAAAATGTACCGCCTTAGTGGAACTAAAACATGGATTAGCAATAGTCCCGTGGCTGATATTATGATTGTTTGGGCAAGGAGTGCGAGACACAATAATGCAATAAAGGTGTGGTTTAACTAATACATACTTAGGAAGTAATTTTTGTTATTAACAGGGTTTCATCTTAGAGAAAGGAATGGATGGTTTGACAACACCTAAGATAGATGGCAAATTATCGCTACGTACCTCAGTTACTGGACAAATTGCCATGGATGACGTACATGTTCCTGAATACAACCTTTTACCTAAGGTATTTATATTAAAGGGAGTGTTTATAGTAGAAAGCACAGAGCATTTTTCAAAATCTGTCAGAGTAAGCAAATGCCTTCATTAAGTTTAATTGGCTTAGCATAGACATTAGAAGACGGAATTTAATGATGTGTCATTTTTGTTTTACGATTATTTTGTTATCATCAAACGGTTTTAAGATTTTGTCTGTTATTTCTATCGAATGAGGTTTACTTTTAGGTGATTATTTAGAGGTTCAGTTTTTTTGTATATCTTTTATAGGCTAGTGGCCTTGCTGGACCTTTCGGATGTCTAAACAATGCTCGTTTGGGTATTTCCTTCGGTGCACTGGGATCAGCTGAAGAATGTTTTCATATTGCTCGGCAATATGCAATTGATAGGTATACTTGTTTTTTTATGTCAACAACAATTACAAGCGTAAGTGTAATTTTTTTTCAGGAACCAATTTGGGAAACCTTTAGCACAGACTCAGCTGGTTCAACTTAAATTAGCAGATATGATCACTGAAATCACTCTTGGGTTACAGGGTTGTCTACGTGTTGCAAGACTTAAGGTTTGAATACCACACTTTCGTGGTTTAAAGTCAACTCCAGTATAATATTGCAACTTTTTATAAAATCAATAAGATTCTAATATCTTATCTCAGGACGAAGGAAAGGTGACGTCGGAGCAAATTTCACTTGTAAAACGTAACTCATGTGGCAAAGCACTTGATATCTCTAGGAAAGCTAGGGATATATTGGGCGGAAATGGAATAGTCGATGAGTATCACATAATTCGCCATATGATTAACCTAGAAACGGTTAATACGTATGAAGGTAGGCTAATTTATTTTTGCGATTACTCTAGATTTTATTAACTGCACTATTATTGTTTTGTTTATTTTTGTCATTTAATTGGGTTGCATTACCTTTCGCATACATATTTCAGGAACTCATGACATTCATGCACTGATCCTGGGTCGTGCAATAACTGGGTTACAAGCATTCCAGTGATGCCAATATATATATATATATATAATATGGTTTGTAAATGTTAGGTGTGATTATATGTTGTATACTAAAACATTAGATAATGCGTTATTATTAGAGTGAAGTATAATTTTTGTTCATAAATCGTTTGCAATTTTATTTAGTTTAATATAGATAACATGGAGAATTGCTTTTAAAGATGTTGGGTAAGTAAATCTAGGATTTCGTAGAACAGTTAGATGAGGAATCTTTGATCAACTAAGCTGCTTTTCACTAGATGGTTTGTACACATAACTGATGTGAGGGAACGAATAATGAAGGAGACTACGTACACAACAAATGCAGAAAAAGAAAGGGAATCCCAGAGAATGGATGACAAGCAGAACAATGCACATTCGAAGGATAGGTTTGTCCATTCATTACCATAGAGGAAACACTTAGAGAATGCCATTTCGGAGGTATCTCTGCAAGAAGTACTATTAGTAATGTTTGGATACTTCTATATGAGAGCGGTAGGAAATGGTAGCTGTTGGTGTTATAGTGGGAAAAGTAATAATTAGTAATTCAGCTGAAATGAGTTCACAAATACTAGGAAAGCCATCCTTCCCATACATTACATGTCTCCGAAAATTCTTTCCAAAATTGCAGTTGATTTCATGCAGATTTCAATATTTAGTGCTCGTCCTGTCCAACATACTAACATACCGAAGAAAGTTTCCTGTCTGGCTTGTATCAGTAAGTTCTATATCAAAAAGTGCCTCTATAAACGAGCGATCTCTGACGACGTAATCAATATCGGTGAGAGAGTGGTCAATCAAGTCCTTCAGAAATGAGTTCATCTGCTCATGAACCTTAACTGTTGCAACCATCTGAAAGCAATACTTTGGAGTGGTTTGCAGGAAAAAATGCTTGAAAGTAAATTTTACCTTAGCTGTTGTTTGGTCGAGTCCAATAATTCTTGTGTTTGGCTTGCCGTTTGCGCGTATTACATCCATAATCTCATCATAGCGTTTTCGAAAGGAAATTGGCAAACAGCATGAGAAAGTTTGTAACTCTGATGAAGATTCCAATCCTCGAAAGCCGCATAGATTGTCCTGTGAGAATTTTTCCAGTGGATTCAATACTCATTAATATGCTGACTTATAATCTAGGTTAACGAATTTTATATCAGCGAGTAAAGTTCTAACTATGATACTATAGATTTTACAATAGCGTTATAAATAGGTATGTCATCTCAAAAACCGCGAATTATTTCTTTAAAGTCGTATATTTTCTATTTATAATATTAGCTGTCAATAAAAGCTTTTGAAAGGCTTTGTAGTAACTACATATTTTGCATACAGCCAATTTACCCTCTCTCTCTGGAGGAATTCATTCATTTCTGCCATGCCGGCTTCAGCTCTCCCATGTACAGAGCGGCCGTGAATGTAGAACCCGTGAAGAGGATGAGTAAGTGATAGAACACTAAGAAAAATTGATTTTAATTTAAAAAAAAAACTTAAGACGAATTACCTGATATTAGCAATAGAACATAAGTCAATAAAGTTGTGAAACGGATCTTGAATGGCTCTTTCAATAATTAGTACCTGGAGCAGCTGCGATATTGCAGATAATAGATGATAAAAACCACATGTTTTGTTAGATAAGTTACAATCTTTAGTTAAGATGCATGCAAAAAGTTTAAAAGAAGCACCTGAAAGGCCCACTGCAAAAAGCCAATTGCTAAGTACACAAACACAATTACCCCGAACTGTGTAAATCTGGTTGATTCGGAGGCAGTAGATAGTGGTACTGAAAAATTACCTGATTGCTTAACAGTCATAATAAATAAAATATGACAAATTTTAAAATAAAGACTTATGTTTACATTCACATAATAGAAAAAATATTAGATTATAATCTGTATGATGAGGAGAATTCTTATTTAATATTTAATAGTGAAACAGTGGAATAGCATAAATATTTTAATTAAATAAAGTCTAAAAATATATATGCACCATTATTGAAGCCTGGTTCAACAATAGCGAAATTCTTCCAACCAAAATAATCTAGAATGAGAAGAACACAAATTATTTGAAAAGCCACTGATGTTTTTCGGTAATTTTGAAGCTCATTCCACTCATTTGCTACTAGGTATGTTCTCCTGAATACACAAAATAAACTGCATAAAACATGCTAAATAGTTTCAAATTAAATAATTCTTTAACCATATGACTACTGGATCTTCTTTCCTATCCTTAGATGTATCTCGAGAAATTGGTGTTTGTTGATTGCTCTCCTATAATTTTCTGCTGATAACTTATGAATTACATTTAAGAAAATAACATCTAATGCTAAGATAAAACATTTTATTACCGAAATCTTACTTACTTGAACAATCTTCGGACGCTCCCAATCAATAAAAAATGTATCTTGTAAGATCAATTGTATATTACAGTGCAAAAGAGCAATAAGTTTTAGAAAAACGGTAGCCACAAGATATCCCATTAGTACCCATTCCTATGATAAACTCCGGTACTTTAAAAATATATGAGATAAATATTGAAATCTTAATGATTTCTTTCGCAAAAAGGATAAAATCATGATATACTTGATCTTCACTCAGAATATTATAAAACACAAATGTTTGTGCTTTGTAAGCAAAAGTGATCCAGCACGACATGAATGTAAGTACAAGAAAAAAGACATCTCCAAGCATTGAACATTCAAAGAGAAATAGTTGAAGTACGGTAGATGCATCTAATATAGAATGCTTGCCTCCTCTGCGTCCCCAACTAAAAATATATGGTAATTCTATGCCAAAGTTCCATTCGAGAGGATCCTACCTATATGCACATAATATCGCTAACAGAACAGATAGTGGTCCAAGAACTGCCATCGTGATTTCAAAATCCTGTTGAAATCTAATATATTAACTGTAGGAAAGAGATTTAGCTGTTTTTTTTTAGCACTCTGACATAACAATTAAAAAAATAAATTCCTCATTTTTGCCTATTTGTAGTGTTCGCCTTTTAGTTTTTGAAAAGACATATATTGCGATTTAATGAGAAATAAAAC
>JAJAVP010000218.1:0-44857 GCA_020740425.3 Heterorhabditis indica | reverse complement strand
CCCCGACAACGCTAGGCCATATGTTGCTCTTCCGTATGCGGCTTATTCACCCGACTTGGCGCCTTCGGATTGCCGTTTATTCCGGTCGATGCAGAACTGTTTAACTGAACAGCGTTTTCGATATGTGGTCGACGTACGAAAATGGGTCGATGAATTCATTGCCTCGAAGCCGAGATTGTCCTTTCGCGAAGGAATTCGAAATTCACCCGAGAGATGNAAGGTCATAGAAAGCGAGGGAAAATGTTTCGATGATTGAACTGTATTTTATATAGCATTGGAATAAATTGGAAGTTTGGAAAAAAAAACAACTAAGACTCTTGGATACATCTGATATAATATAATTAGGATTTAAATTAGGATTTTCAAATTTTTTTTGAAAGATAAACAACACACAATTAATTGGTGTTTTTAAATAATTCGTTTCTTTCTGTTAATCTTTAGGTAAAACATTTCATCAAACACCTGCTTCTCAAAACTACTCACCCTATCATGTCTCGTTGGGTCTATGCTATAAATGATTCGGAATGATGTCACCATCTGCCTGCTAAAATCTGTTTGTTCCGCATATTGTATGATTAAATATGGAGGAAAGATAGAACCGTCGCGAGATGTCTAAAAGTTAATCAAGAATTGACTTCTCATATAAATGCCAGTTTTTCCTATCAAAAAACCAACTACAGTTTTAACAGAGTATTTAAACAATAGTTTGATCCATTATAATTAGCATGATGTGAATAGAGGTTGGCCAAAGCTCACTTGCATTGCTACATGAAGATCTATATTCTTTGCATATCGCCCATTTGTACTAGTACTGTATCCATCTTCAACGAAAAATCTCCGTGTTAAGATCCATCTGTTATGCTCTTTAGGTAGCTGGTTTACAGACTGATCCTTCGTTCGGATAAGACTGTTGACAACAGGTATAGGATACAGCTGCATATTTATCCAGAGTTTCAGACTGTTTTCAGTACATGATAACGTTGTTTTGAAAAATTAAGTTACCTTAAATTCTCCCTTTTCATCCATGAATTTAACGTAAGCATCATAAAATAAATCTCGTTCAGTAACAAATAATTGACTGGTTGGAAGATAGCAGCTTTTGTAATAACTGGAAAACTTTTATTGAAATGGATAACACATTATTTAGTTGAACTTTTTCACTACATAGAACTTCTCCTAAATTCCACTTTATAGCTTAGTAAACAAAGATTTCATTAGCTTGGTGTGTTTGAATACAGATAACCAAACAGTAATATTGGCAACAAACCAAATTCATGCTTGAAATCAATTCCAGTCGTTAGATTGTACATATTTTCATTAGAAGTATTATTAGTGTAACGTTTAAGATTTAAACTTATTATTACTTAGAAATTATTATTATTTGGGGCTTAAATATTCACTAGTTATTCCTAGCATATCATGGTAGTATTCTAGTAGTTCTTTCTTATAAAATATGATTCTTATGTATTGACGTCAAATCAACTATCTGATTTTCAAATTTGTTTCTAAAATCACGTCGGTTTAAGTTAATTACAAATTAGATTAGAAATGTTCACTATTTGACAAGACCAGAAAACTTGTTGTTTTTGAACGTAGCACCAGAAATTTCACTTAGTTGATTCAGCTACCGATGAAGTGTGACTGACCGTTTCCCAAATATAAACGATGTATTCTCTTCACTTTCCTTCGGACAAAGTTGAAAACCATCATCAGCCTCAACCAAACCAATAAGTTTGCCATTTCGGTGAAATCTTTAATATGTAAAATTTCATGAATTTAATTATTATACGTTTTAATAGGCAACACGAAAGTATTATTATAACAGTTTGTATAATTTAATTAGTTGTATCGAGAAAATAGTAACTATACAGTATGAAGCGCATCTATCATAATAATAAATTAGATTTACTTACTTAGCTAGAACGATTTCTAATCTGCCCTTTGATGATTTATCAAACATATACTTTTGCGTAATAGCCGATTCCTTCGACAACTCAGATTCAGAATCACCAGGAAAAAAAAGAGGATCTGTCATTTGCTGCCTAAAATAGGAATTAAATATCTATAAAATATCTTAATATATACTGCATATATAAACTATCTTTATTTGTACTTCAAATCTGTGGAAAAATTTAAAATAGTTAAAATAGCAGCATTTAGCTTTAAAATATTCATATTAATATGCTTCTTTTCAGACACTTAAAAAATGAAGCAACTTCTATAAATTATATAATAGCAAGAAAATGAAATGTCTACTGTCTCAGTGAATACAATTTTACCACATAGACGTCCTTCTTATTTGTTCTAACAATGAGCACGCTGTGTTTCCTTCTCTTTCAAAATTCTGGAGGACACACATATTGGCGAGCGCCTGGAAAACAATGAAGACTTGGAATATAAGGAAATATATGAAAAACAAATTTTGATAAATATGAAAATAGATTTATAGATTGGGCAAAGTAATCTGTTGTTCTACCTGGCAGTCTACCTCACTACCGGCAGCGCATTGCACTGTAACTGGAGCAAGATTCCATTCAAGAAACTTAGAACGGACGACATTACCCGAGGGAAGTCGAATATTAGTGATGAGTGCACCTTTTGTCGATGCACAGATAGAAGGTTCGGTCTGAAAATTATGTCATTCCTATGTAAAAATTGTGGACTTTTATAAATTCTCCCTACCTCACAAACACAGCTTAAATCCGTGCATGGCTCACATGCGGATTGCTCTGTATTAGACACAATTCCTAAAAGGAACAGAACCCTCAGAATTTCCATTTCAAAAATTATAATAGTATATAGTCTATATTTAATTATTAGAACATAATTAAGACCTATCCAAAAAAATAAGAGACGACACATTTAGAAACAATCTGCAGAATCAAAAATAAAAACTTCTTCTAGGAAAAATAGCTAGCAATAATTCTTACCGTTCACGCAAGAAACACATGAAATATTTTGTATTAAAGACCCATTTATGTTACGCACATTATAAATAAGGTCATTTGCACAGCAAGAGGACGAGGAACATGGCACACACTCAAAAAGGGATTCTGAAGGCTTGAAACCTGAACAATAAATATACAATATGATACAGCTTGATTAAAAAAAAAGTTTTGTACCTTCAGGACACATCTGGCATTCAAGTCCCTTGGGAGTTATTCGTAATATTTTAGCTCTAGGGGGACATTCACACGAATAGTGATCCATAGACGGTACCGTTCCATTAGGGCATTGAGTACAACTGAACGAGAAATTGGAAGCTAACCACTGAAAATCTTAAAGTTTTAAATTTTTTAATCATAAATAGTTACCGCAGTTCTCTGGAATTGAAGAACTCATCTGCAGTACAATTGCTCGGGGTCACAAACGGAATTCCCTCACTTTGTTGAAACTGGGCTCCACACAGAGAAGGAAAAAATAGGAAAAGTAAGCATGAATACACAGCTAATGAAACCATAGACATTTCCTTTAACGCAGAATTTAAGCACTGTAATTTTTCAATTGTAGGGTTGTTGGGAGTGAGTTCACATTTAATGGATGCGAAGAAACGCCTTCTGTTGTCATGGAAATGCGCCCTGCGCAAACTATCAAGAAAATCATAGAGAAATATTTTGTTTAGAATTTTTAACTAAGACATTAGGTTATCTTGTTTTAAACTAAGCTTTAAGGAATTTACTCTTACTGTCATATCACCCTTTAAATTTTACATACTGATGTAGTGAGTAACGAACAAAGGACTTTCGACTTTAACCGTTTAACTGTGTTATTTCTTTGAAGTTTGCTTGTTTTTTAAAACTTAGTATTAACAATTTATAAATTTTTCCATATCAACAACGCAACAAGAGGTGGCGCAATATAAAATAGTCCTAAAGGAAGTGAGTAAGAAGGGGAAGGACTAGTATGAGCACTGAAAAGAAAAATGAACACCACCGCTATAGGAACCTTTCCCCATTGGGAATTTATTCTTTTAAACATATTTAATAAAGAGAAAGGTGCCATCTCTAAATTTATTTGATAAAATTTAATATTGCTCATATGAGAAAAATATGGTTATTTATGAAAGACGAGATCATTCTATCGATCTACCTGAGCATTTAATAAGTTCATAAATTGTACACCACCGGGCACTATATGGCCAAATATCTTAAGCAATTACAAATATAAGTAGCAAAATGTATAAAATGACAACAAAATAACGAATAATTTTTAGAATAGTGAGAACTTGGCAAAATATGTGGTGCTCAGGGAGTGCAGCGGAGACATTTACTCAACACTGAGATTCCGAAATCGCATTCGTGGTGCTCGCACTGGGCGAGTCAGAGCCACTTTCGCTTCCATCTAAAATTGAAGACCCGAAATTTTTACGTCACTTGTTTACGTAATTAATCCTACCTTATTTTGTAGATGTATGTTGCTGTATTAATATTATTGTTGTTACAATCAAATATACTATTTGCTCATCTTTATTAACCGTAACTAGTTGTGCGACTCACTGACTCTGTGTGGCCATATCTGAATAAGCAACTGAAGCGTTGCCGCTGCCTGAGCTACGTCCAACGTTCGAAGGGCACCATCTTTATAAGAAAGGGCAGAACAGTCAACACAGCACATTAGAAGAGGTGCAAATACCTCAAATTGTCAGTTAACTAAAATTTCACTAATTACATAAAAGACTTTGCAATTTGGGAATAGCAAATTGCAATACTGTTATATTACAACGATGTACCACCGAACATCTGAGCATAACGACATAAGTGATTAAAACAATGCATAAATTACTTTTTCAACATAACTATTATTAAAATACTAGGGAACTCACCGTCGTTAATCTAGAAAGAGACAATCCATTATGAGGAGAAGATGCAAGCACAGTGTTTAAGTGGTCCATCATAACCAATAATGTATTCTGAATTAACTCTACGTTCGTATTTCCCATATTTTCTACCAATACATATTCATTTTAAAATATTTCTTTGATGTTGATAAGGTTTATAAGATACCTTATTGGGTGTTGGAAGGCAGTCTATAATTCGCAGCATCAACTGTCGATTTCCCTGAACATCATTTGGTCGTGCTACAGTACCTGCTTCCATAAGCATTGAATGAATTTGAGGTGGGATTATTGGCTCAGGGAGTTCGCGTAGAAAGTCCTAAGAAAAATATAATATTCATAGGAAATTTTTTGTGGTTTTATAACTACTTTTTAACTGAATAAATTCAAAAGTCGGATCCTATAAAACATTTGTGCTTTCTAAACATAGTTAAAAATTATGGGTTTATGAAAATGTGGAAAATCACTTATTCTATGTCCTTAGATGTTTATGTTGAAAATATAGCTATCTTAATTTCCCCATAAACCTCATGAACTTAGTTTAATAGTAATTAATTCCACGGAAGACTAAATTATTAAACCTTGAGTGTTTAAGCTAATGTGTTCAGACAACCTTGACGAGACAGGTAAGTACATTGGTATCAGGAACGCCATCAGGACCAAGTTCCGTTCCAAGAATATTAGCTTCCAACTCATCCCTGAGTATTCGTTTCTTTTCAACAGAACCACATACTGAAATGGAAAATTGTTTGCTGAGAAGCAGCAATTTGTGAATATACCAGAAAAATAACGTCTACGATTTTTATGATAATTGCAAGTATTTAAATAAATAAATGTTACCTATAAATTAATATAATTGTACACTCTGTTATTACCTTGTAGTCTTTCAGGAGATATAAAATACAAATTTATTGCTATATTTGTATTTTCTTGAGTTACTTCCATATAATACTTTTTCATCTAGATTAGCACTTTAATAAGGAACTAAGAAATGTCTGGATTAACGTACAGATATATAGACCATTGTAGTCAACACCTCTCTTTTCAATCTCTTGGATGAGACGTGTTAAAATGATGGGTGTCTCACGACGCTCCCGTTGTAGAAGTCGGGAAAGTGGGACTCCAAATACTCTGGAAAAAAGAGACACGCTTTTGATTTTTCTTTTGTGATGACTTTAAAGTTATGCCATTTTATCGTCTGCATTTTGCCCATTAAACCTAACACTCCGTACCCACCCATCTATTCGTGGATTCACAGCTCTTCTAAATACTGCTTGCATGTCATGGAATCCTATCCTTACAATCAGCTGTCCTCTTGGTTCGAGATTCAAAGCGAACATTTTATCACCATTCAACTGGTCTACCACAAATGCTTCCAGAAGTTTTAGCGAACCTTTGTGACAGAGTTTATGCCTAAATAATAGAATAATTAACTTATGAAAATAGTACGACAAATAATGCACTTCATATAGAAACAAAAGTGCGCTATAATTGTAACCCGTCACTTATTTCCAGTGTGAATAGTTAGTCAAAATTAAATAGCAATAAATACACCAGGAAGATTAACCGAAATTGAGGATGCCACGAGTATACAAAGAAGTGGGTTACGGTCGCATTGAAAATGTCAATGTGGAAGGTCTCTCTCCATCGGTATCGCTGCTCAGCCGTTGACACACCTGTCCTCGCACTGAACACATTGTGATTTAAAAATCCATGCATTCTTTAAATATACATAAGTATTAAACAACAATTTTTCTGATTGGTTGGACAAATATGATTTCTATAACGCACCGATGTTGTTCATCAACTTCAAGTACACAATACATCTCCTCTGTAACTGCCTTTTGTTTTTCTGGTATTTTCAAACCTCTTCCTTCCAGAACCTTAATACAAGGAATGTATATGATATTTACCTCTTGGAGTCACTAACAATTATTATTAATAAATCAGTAAATCTAATATAAATTACAGATATGTAAAGCTGAATATCTATATTAATAATAGGTGCCTAACAAAAGAATGACTTAAATAGTAATAAATCTAAACTATAAGTTTCATTGCCATGTGCTACTTCTCCATCTAGTTCATTGTTTTTTGGTTGTTAGTTACCTGCACAAATAGAATCCCCGTTAGGCTATTTACATTCAGTCTATCTACGTTGATTCCAGGTCCAGCGGCGCGTAAAGGTGCTCGTCTAAATATTTGCCGTCGGATGAGAAATGGTATTGTACATCAGCATGTAATTTAAATGACAGTCTTATAATGTAAATGGACTAATGTTTACCTGTTCATTAAAGGGGATACATGATACCGATCAAGCACAGCTGATGGACGATCTCTTTGGATAGGTGGTGGATGACGCGGCAAAACGGGTGAGCCAACCAGAGACTACAAAGAATTAATAATATTATTGAAATATTGTAATTGAAACGTCTTGTCGTCTATGAAATTTGGTAAAGCTGACTTTGATATCTGTTAGTCGGGCATCAAATATTAATGTGAATTTAATCAAAACTCCCTTTTGAACTCTAGAAAACAAAAAATCTTAATAATACATCTATTTAGGCTTACAGAGTAAGAAATTATATCTTGGATGGTAGCAAGATATTGACTGTTCTTATATGAGATGGTTTATGCACATTAAATCAAAACACCTTCAGTATTTTCCTTACCTATGTATTTTTCCTATTTTAGATTACTAACTCTTATATTAGAGGTGCTGCTCTCAAGATTTAACGTTTATCTGGGAGTGACCTTTCTAACCATTTAGATTTTTAAAAGTTTATTTCTCAACGCCTTTTAAAGATCACATACTTAGACGGAAAGGCGTAAATTTATTACTAGGTATTGCTCAAAAATGTTAGATAATTTTATACCTGAGCCATAATACTTCGCCCTGGCAAAGAAGAAGACCGAGGAGCTCGTTGTTCTCCGTAAGTATGTGACCACCTAAAATATTTAATGAAATACCAGCAAATTCTTTATAAGGATATTGTTCTAATAATGTTCTATTTCACAGTCCTATTATTTCTACTATTATTTCATTATTTCATTATTTTCTAAATTTCAGACTAAGCTTTTTTCGAAAGTTTATGTGATATAAGTATGAAGGAACTTCAAATGGTCTTAAAATACTAATAGTAAATATAAATCGGCCATGAAAACTGAAAAGATTTGGATTGTACATTTCAAATTGCAGAATATGAGAGACAAATTGTGAAGATAGAAGGAAATAACTAATTAGAGATAAATAAATAACAGCAGCTTATTGTATAAAACTAAATGATAAATAATAGTACATTAGTAGGTTGGATAAAATTTTTAAAGATTAAGCGTCTAAATAGGACCCATATTTTCCACACTCGAAATAAAAGTGAGATATGAATCAGGAAAATAGGTTTATATGGCATTCATGACTCAATGCAATTTCTTTCCAAATTCAATTAAGTACGCAAAATTACAAGCGATTAAATAAAATAAACCTATAGTGGCATTGCGGATTAAGGGTTAATACTAATATTACTCTCTAATACTATATCTAAAACAAGAATAATTTTAAGCTTTAAAAGTTGAAAATAAATAGAATTATTTAGAAGATTTAAATAAAACGATTGAAAGAATCCATATTTGCGTAGAATACAGCCGAACGGAACATAAACAACAAAAACTAGTTAATTCATTTTAACAAGCCTTGATTGCCGTCCCATAGTAGCCGCTCTTGGGTCGATGGGTACAGCCCAGTTACGGTACTCAGCAGCGGAGAAAATATCGTTTACCGTTCGTCCTGGCCCACCATTGGATAAGCGCACGGCTTAATATGATATGATTAGTTCCACATAACCGTTCATGAATGGAAGTTCTTTTAAGTCTAACACATCACTTGCATGCACTCTTCTTCTAAAACGTGTTACTTTATTCTTCTATCATAAGAAATGGTTACCATAATTCTCGATCTTAAATTATACTTACTCAGTTCATCCAGTAAAATGGGTGTATTACATTTTTATGATACAAGACCACCATGTTCTAATAAAGTCCAGAAAAGAGGCATATTACTAATGAGTCTCTCTTTCCATATATAAACACGCTCTTTTGATTACACCCTCGCTCATTTGGTTTGTTTTTTCTTCGTTTTTATCCCATTTTTTTGCAACTTTCGTTAGCTGGGATCGGAACACGACGAACAATAACTCAATTTTCTGTTCAATTATGGGCTATTTGCTGGGATCTTGTAATCCGTAAATGGTTTATGACTACTTTAGATAGTTCTATTTAAAAAATAGGGTGAAGAGAGCAGCAGGAATAAAATAAGAGCATAAGTGGAGATAACTTATTACTAAAAATAATTAATTAACTGTTTTTAAGAATTCATACAAGTAGTACAATACCACATTTCTTCTATTAATAATTAATATGCTGATCCTTGACTATTTTTACTTTCTGCTTCGAAACCCCTACAAAGTTGAGCTGAGCGCCGCCACTACGATAATGAATTAGAGGACTAGAAGGCACGAAGGAATTGAAAATAATTAGCATTGACATTTGGTGATGTTAGAGAAAGGAAGGTGAAAATATTGTAGACAAATAATTATGCAGCGAAAGCAGACTGAATTAAAAGTATTACATGTATAAAATATCAACTAGACTCAGAGTTGGTCAGAGCTTATTTCTTGCGGCAAAAGGCAAAACTAATATAGTGAGAATTAATTTATTAAGCCAGAATGAAAAATTTGTTATTTGGGGATTTTAGTTGCAAATGTAAAATAAAAATCTGCACCAAATAGAGCTATAATAGCCAAATACTCTTACGCTGAAGAGGCATCCGTGGATAACTTGGGCTGGCTGAATATTCGGGAGCAGAAATGGCCCCGTCACTATCATCTCCGAGAAGATCAGAAGCCAATACATCTGTTCGCCATTTAACATTGCGTGGACCTGATACCAATGAGTTTTAAATAAAACGGCAATTATTTAAAAATATTCATTTTAAGCTATTTTCGAAATAAAACAAGAACAAATACCCTCAAATATTGTAGGTAATAGAAAAGTGTAGTATGTACAAGAGATCATATAAATTTAATGTTAGGCATAATAATAATAGTAATGCAGAACCTGATATTGCTCTCCTTCTAGGAAGTGAATTGCTTTTACTATCAACGGATCGAAGAGGTCGCGGAAGAACAGGTGAGCAAAGGGAACGTGATAGACTTGGATCAACTCGTGAGAGAGGATCTGGAGGAGGCACTGCGGCGCTTGATCGAGGTAAGGAGTACAATGGTGCCTTATAAAATAATGATGAGCAACTATGTATTAATGTCGACAACGTAAATTTAACGTAAGATCACAGGTCTGTAAGGGTATTCATCCAAGTGGAAAATTTTTGAGATAACAGAAGCACGCAATATAGTTGGTTAAAATACACAAGAAGCAGTACTGAAATGAAACAATTATACTCTGGTTTATATTTTATAAAGAATCAAGGACTTTGTTCTAAACCTGTATTAATACTGTTAAGTTTGAGGTATTTACATTTATGATCGCAAATGTTCTATTTTAAACCAATGTATGACGTAGAAAGTTAAGAATCAATAAAACTATTATTTAGTAATTACAGAACCGATGATTAAGAAACTAACATGCATAAGCTTTATACTTACATTAAGAATTCCTGGTGCTGAGTTAAAGCTTTCTGTTCTTCGCACGGTTCCTGTGGGGTAAATTTTTGGTGGAGGTACACGCGCGGTGCGAGACACACTGTCCAAAGGATCAGGATCCGAGAACCTAGTTATGTAAAGGAAAACTTGCTATCCAACTACATGTTTGCAAATTAGTCTTAACTGGTCTTCACCAAAGTCATGTTGTTAATATTTTTAGGTATAAACCTGTCTTGTACTGGTTCAGCATGTCCATTGAGCAATCTGGGTGAATAGTGGGAGCGTGGGCTACTTGGATGCCTTGAAATCGGTAGAGATACACGGTTCATTTCCTGAGTCAACCAGTAAAGTTAGTGGTTGATTACAAAAGAATGTTTATTTTTAGCATTAAGAAAGCTACATATATATTTTGAAAATGAGATGAATATTTCTTAATAGTATTTAATAGAATTCTCAGAAAACTTCATGTTTTAAATGGATCTATGATAATTACTATATAGTGGTTCATAAATATTTATATAAAAACCGGTTCCATAATTAAAGAATATTTATTCGAGTAAGAGTTGTTATTGAAAAGCTTTTAAATAATGAATCGTAGAATTTTTAAATTTATTCTTTAAACAGAATATACTTTTAAATTATCTCTTTAGTCACTCGAAATTACTGTTACGACAACTTAAAGACACGCAACATGAAAGTGAAAAGTTTGAAAAGAAAAAGAGAAAGTTATTAGAAGAAGATATGATGTAAAAACATAGAAGTGTATAAAGCAGAACGATTAAGAGAATTTAAAAAGAATATGAAGAGCAAGTTGCGGGAGATGAGAGCCGTCAGCTGGGGGCCAGCGACCAATCCATAGGGGCAGCGATTGGGGGACTAATGTCTTATAATGCGCTATGGAGGGACGAAGGCGCATACAAAGTTGGAGAAAATATTTACCCGCGAGGATGAAATCGAATATATACGGAGTGAAAAGACGAAGGGATAGAAAACGCTGTGATTGGGGAAAGCGAAGGTAGAAAATGAGTAACGAGACTAGTATAAGCAGTTGCATCTACTGGAAATGTAGGCAACTAAATGAAATTCTTAAAATCTATGTGAAATTGGAACAGCTAATATCTGTTTTCATCACATAGGATCAAAGAAACAGTTTATTGAAAATAGTGGTCTCGCAAGGTAAACTATCTATGATGTGCTCTATGCTTTCATACTATTTACGCAAGATTAAAGTGCGATTTTTGCTCAAAGAATAACATTCAATGGAAAAAAACACATTAATATTATAAATTATCCACACCTAAGAGTAAATTTAATTCGTTCTAAGTGAGATATTTGTCGTAGTAACCTCTTTAATCGTTCTGATTACCTAAGTGTTATAGGAACTAAAGTACTTATTGTTTCCAGTATCACTGTCTATTTCAAAGGCTGGATATACACTTATGTAATTCTTTACTACTGCTTTTCTTCACACATTTGGACTACTACAAAAAACCTTTTATAGTGATAAATGTGGAAAACAAATAGAAAATACGGGTATTTTATGTTTTACCTGCTGTTGTTGTCTTGCCTTCTTTCCTAACCAAGTGTGCGCCGTAGGTGTTGGTTGTGAGAGAATTGATCCACTTGCAGCTTCAGAGTCAGATCGTTCTTCCACCTAGAGGATCTATGAACTAATCACTTCACCTATGCACTATGGAGAAAATCACTTCAGAAAATTAAGTATTTAATACAAGAAATAAAGCCATTCCCCAAGAATATTATTTACAAAAATTTCTTACTCTAGGATCCATTTGAAATGATCAGATATTGACATAAATAACTACCACTATAAATTAAAGTTACCTTATGAAATACAACAACAGGCCTTTCAGAAGCTAATGAGCGAGCACTTGACGCTTGATCTCGATGATGCTTGAGATACCTATAAGAAAGATAACTTAAGATCTATACTGTGTATTTGCAAATTTTACTGAATCAATCAAATTATAAATTTTTGAGAATAAATTTTCATATGCTACTAGACATAAATGTTGTGGTGGTTACAAAAAAATTGCTAAATAAATAACAAGCTAAATATTCTATACCGTATCCTGAGTAGCAGGCGTCGAGGAATGCTGAGTATCAAAACAACATCATCGATAGACATAGAAGATACTTCCACATTATTAATTGAAAGAATTTCATCTCCTGGTCGAACAACATCTCCATATCTAAAACTAGCAGATAAAACCGTAAATATAAGTAGTTGGGTATTTTACGTTATCAAGGTTTCTGAGAAAAATAACTATGAATATAAGATAAACATACTTCTCTAATTCTGAGTGCTCCCCGAAACGACTTGCAAATACTCCAGCAACACGGTCAATGCCATTCCCTTCACGTAGGTACAGACCAAGGGATTGTCCAGGTTTTTTAATGATCTCCACTAATTGCAAGGTATATAATTCTGGCGTATATGCATATCGTACATCAGATCTGAAAAAATCTACCAAATCTTCATTCCTCTCTCCGTACTGACAAGTAAACTATTAGGATAACTAATAAAACACTTCTTTCTATGAGCATAAATTAACTAAAAACCTTGAGGAATAATACTAAAATGAAATTAATAAAAACGCTAAGCAGCTATTTAAAAAAGTAAGAAATTATTTTCTAACTTATCAAGAATCCTGGCGCTGAGTCCCTGAATACCTGCTTGAGTAAGTGTGCTAGTACCCTGGTCAACCGCCCGTATCTTTCGATAAACATCATCTGGCAGCCGACCGCCACCTGTTTATTGGAGAAACATTGAAATCTGTATTCGACTACATTTAGAGCTTACACACTAAGTAGTTTAACAGTGATGGGACTAAAATTAATTAGTATCAATGATAACATCAAACTTTCTTCTAATATAAATAGAATACAACAATTAATATGACTATGGTACTTTTCACTTCACTTATGTAATAATAATTATATACCCTAAAATCATGTTGAGGCTTGCGCAACTAAAATTTATGGGATATTTATTAAGCAGAAGTAACTCGTCAGTTTATAAGAGAAATTATATAGTTATTCCCTAGACTGCTTGCTGGTTACTACTTATCCCATTCACTTAGATAAAAACTTCTCTGGTAGTTCAGTCACTGTTTAGTTTCAGTTTCTCTAGAAATATCACTTATAGAACAGTAAAACCTATCGTTTCGCTATAATTTCATATTACGATGATTACGCTTTTCCGTTTTCTAGCAAAGGAAAGGCACCTAGCACATAGCATAATAATGGTGTCGCTAGGTGCGGAAGTTGAGGTACGCAAACTCTTTCTTAGCATAACTCATAACAAACTCTTTTGATAGTCAAACAGCATGGGACGATAATAAGCATTATTTGTTCCTAATCTTATGTTTGATGTAGAATAAAGACGACTATGATATGTATCTAGGCAAATAATTATCATATGGAAGATTAATAAATGATAATATCGTAAAGTTAGTTTCCATTCAGCTGAAACAGATCACTTTTGCGTAGCTTATACTCATAAGAATTCCGCTGAACTACACATATTAAAAGATCCAACAAATGAGAGGTAAAAGGAATATAAATACGTAATTGACCTACCTGGTGGAGGGTGCGCGGTCATCCGGCTGCGTGGATTTGCCTGCAACACACTATGTATGTACTTGGACTAGTGCCAGCTTCCTATCGATCCGCTTCGCTGCGCACCAGCTTGGATCGATACGCAGCCTATTAATCAATCATAACACGCAACCTAACACCATTCCCATCTTCCATTATAGGCCTCTGACAAGAGCTTTCTTGTCAATGGATTAGAGCTCAAACTGCACTGCTATTCTGTCTTGCATCTCTTACTGTAATATAGTAAGCTTCTTGTGATTCGCGTGACTGCTAAACTTGACTCATGATGACTTTTTTGGATCACAGAGAACCATGAGATTTTCTTCTATCGCCAAAAATGAGTGTAGAAATGCAATAATACTTCATTTAAGAAGCTAACTTAAAGTGCATATACTTGTGATTTACTCAATATATCACTAAGACTATTTGTTGATACAATTTCCAATAGTTGCTACTTTTTTAAGCATCAAAAGATAACTAAAGATTTATCTAACCAGAATTCCTATTATGTACTTAGCTTAAGACATTTGCTGAACCTTGGTCTAATACGAATCTGCTCTTATTTGAACTAGCCAAATATGACCGAGATTAGGGATCGGTGTTCTCTATTGGACTGAGTCAGCGAGGCGTCATAATAGTCAGAATCCATAAAGAGAGGAATAAATAAGAAGATGAATATGACAAGAAAAAGGATTTAAATCAGCGAATATTAAATAATGTAAGAGTATCGGCATAAAAAGTTTGATACAAAATCTCAACTAAGCCTAGTTTAATATATAAGCAGTAGCAATGAAACTGTTAACTCACTTTCTTACAGCAACAACAGAATCTACAGAGTAATCTGCGCCAAATGCAGTATTGTGGAAGTCGACGGTTCTTCGTTGGAGAAAGAACTGGGGCATTCATTGAAGTTCTAAGTACCTAGACTAAGGAATAAATCCTTCGATATACTATATTTTAACAAAATTAGGTCGATCCTTATATTAAACAGGATCTGTTTTTAAAAGTATATATTTCGTGGTTAGTAAAGCAAACAGAAGAATTAGTATGCTTTAGCAGTTGAAACATACAAAAGCCAATCAAAATTGCAGGGTCATTCGCTGAATTAAATTTCTTCGTCCGTTTATTCTAATCTCAGCCATTATAAATATTGATGGCTGAATGAAAGAGCTTGTTTCCATTGCTCGTTGTCTGAAATCCTTAAATAGCGGTGGATGATGCTGAAAAGCGTTGACACTGCTAGAGCTTATAACAACAGTTTAGATATTTCTGTGCTATCTCTAATTCGCTAGGGCCACCAGCCCTGCAATATGAACTATAACTGAACATTTAACTTGCAGTTTCCGGAATACTTCGGATTTCAAACAGATTCTAGAGCATAGCCATACAAAACGTTCTTTTTCCTCTCATTCTACACAATTCAATGTCAACTCAAAATTTTGATTACAATATTTTTGAAAATAACGATTTTTCGGACATAGTAAGGCAAACTTTGGAACAATGTTATTATTAAAGCAAAATATAGAAGCACGTTAACATAGTGAGAAACCTTCTCGGTAGCTTACCATTTATATTCAATTACTATATTTGACCACATTCAAATAACTACCTTCTTTTATTCCATATTTTGCTTGACCATGTTTACTCAAAAGATTTTCAATTGATATTCAGCAAACTATTGGTATCACATCAGTCAGTTCGTTATAAATCTAGAAGAATCAGTTTTTCTTGGTGGAACCAAAGGAGTTGATCGGTGGGATGAGCGCAAATTCCGAAATGGAACCACTTTTTGGGACGCTTGAGGGTAATTGAAACGTATTGTTAGCGACTTGCTCCAGATAAGAAAATAGCTAAACAACATTCATTGAGTGTCGCAGAACAATGCAAAGCATTTGGGAAGATTTTAAACATGTGTTATTTTAAAAATATTAAAACTGGTACTTATCAGAACGTTCAACTAGAATATTTAGAAATCTGTACTACAACATATATTTAAGAACAATCAAGAATACTACTTCAACTTAGAAACGTAACTAAGCGCTGAAAGCTATTCTCAGATCGTAGAAATTGCCAAGACAATGGTAGAAATGGAATCTCCGCTACCCGGAATATCGCGTGGATATAAATGTGGGAGAAGACTCCTATTAAAAATTTAAAGATAAATGAAAATAATTGAAAACGATTAAAAGCACTGAAGAACTTAGTAGTAGGACGAATTAATATTAAGAAGAAAGAATGTGAACTTTCGACGATTCAAAGAATCTTGTTCTGTTATGGCAAGGCACATGCACGAATAATCATCCCTATATTAGTTATAATAGCAATTATTTTTTAACGCACCGATTAATATTTATAATAGTATATTTCCAACGGTTATTTTGCATTCTTAGCGTAGTTGATAAATTGGGACTTGGCGGACACGTTACACTTTAGCAGAAGGATTGGCTCATGGACACAATTCTCCTAGTCATATTTTCATTTTCATATTGTCCGCCTTTTTCGATACATGCGGGAAAAAGGAACATCAAATCATTCATGAAAATTTTTATAAGTGCACGGAGATTTTATACATCTCATAAGCTTGCACGTGACAAATAACAAGAATTCTAATTAAATTAAATGAAAACACATTTTCCCTGAAAGATATTTTAAAGTTAAGCTCTTTAGCACCACAAAATGCCATAACCGATTATAATAAGTAGCAGTGAAATAAACTGAAAAGTACCACCCAAATTTTATCGATTCGGTCTATCACTACGTTTTGTTCCAAATGTCTGTTGCTTCCATCATCAATTTGTATTGCATCTGTAGCAGTAAGCACAACTGCTGTAGTAGAGGAAGATTCGATAGGAAAAGTTTTTGTAGTTGAGGATGAATTTTCGCGGAAACGGCCTGGATGACGTGAAGCTTTTGACTTTCCATTGCGACAGGGTGCTGAAAATATGGTAAATCTTCATTTTGTGAACTAGCATTCATATAAATTAAGTTTATTTACTAGAATACTAGTATGATCATTAAAGTCGGTGCCTAATTGTAAAGAGTTCAGGTCTCACCATCTTCTTCAAGCACGATAGTTTTGTTTGAGTTTGTGGTAAAATTGAAGTCGCGAGAACAGTGAGCGCCAGTTGAGGAAAGATATAGGCGCCCCGCCAAATACTGTGTTACCTCAAACAGAATATCGTTTTCTGTAACTATAACTTTTAATAAAGAGTTAAGTTTACACTTACGAAACAAGAATGTGTGTCATGTGAGCGTTTGGTATACAAATAAAGAAATTGATTCTCTTTCCAAGAGGCCAAACATGAGTATGTTCGTGCTAAAAATTTCGGAGATTATGATATTTATATTTCCTAATACTTTTAGAGAGAAAATTCGGCCCATAACTAGGAATTTTATAATAACTCTTCAAATTATTATTATGCATAAAAATACTGAAAGAATTTACAGAAATTTAGTGTATTAGCTCACAGTCAAATATAACTCCTGAAGTGCAGTGGTAGGCAGTGATCTGAAGAGAGGAAGCGTCTGTGCAATCTACCGTCACATTATAGCAGTCATCCACTCGCAGTTCACTAGGAGTACGGTACCGTCCAAGAATTCCACACTGTGAGGAGGCCTCTTGACGAACTACAGCTGCTGTCCAAGGTGATTGAGAAAACTCGTTCTCGTCACTAAAACAGAATAATTTGATTAAGTTTTGTTATATTATTAACTACGGAGTAAAATGATTAAGTAGTGTTCTTACTTGCATACACTAGTGTTAGAAGATTCTTGAGGTGAAGTCGTTTTAAATTCCAAAAGGCTCTCACTACGTGCAGTAAACCACAGGCAGTGATAGCCTAGTGGTTCTCCACTAGAATAACTCCGGTACTTTGGTATAAGTACATAGGATATTTCACCATACTTTTTTAACTAACCATTTGGTTTCAGAATATACTAATATCCTATCGTTCGATACGTGGACACAGTACGAATCAACAGGAACTGTATCGGATTCTATCTGGTTGTATTGTAGAACATTGGCAGTGACAGTAAGAGTCTCAAAGTCGCCGCGAAGCCACTTAGGAAAGTGGCACGGAGAAAATGGTCGAAGAGATTTAGCTTTAAATACCTATATATTGTTGGTAGCTTCATCATAATTGATCATAATTAATACAATATGTTTTAGAAACAAGTTTCATGGAGTAGTTTTAAGATGCATGTTTTAAACTTCTTTTCAAACTAATGTATTTATTGTGTATTAAGCCTAGGTTTCGGATTTGAATTTTACTAATTTCTTAGAAATGTGACACTTATGTTGGATTACATCATACCTGATTTGAAGATATACCTTTCAAATGCACTTGTAACAGTAAGTTGAGAACAAGATGAATCATTCGAGAAATTAATTGAAATTTCATCTGGTGATTTCAGAACAAGCTAAAGTAAAGCTATAACTAGTTAAATTTTTATAACACTAAACAGTAAAATTCTTACACCACATCGGAATTCATCGTTTTCTTCGTTTTCCACTATAATATAAGATGCTCCATCACGTTCTTGCCACATCCCCACACATTTCAATGCCATGTCTAAACTTCTAAGGATGAGAAACAAACCTATGTTCAGAGATAAAACCAATAGCAAAATAATTCATAGTATTTTCTAGGTATTAAATTAAATTTCAAACGATAATTTCCTACCAAAGTCAGGAAATGAACAGTTGCGGAATTTGAGTTCTAAACGCGAAGACAATTCGCAATTGTTTCCCTGAATAGTAGTAAAAAAGACTTATTCACTAGTAAGATTAAGATTTCTTTTAAAAAAGGTTTACCTCACTGCCTTCCTCTGTTGCGCATCTTTGTGTCGCGCTATTCAAGGCATATCCCATATTGAACCGACCGTCCACTCCACAGGAGATAGGAGCCACATATTCAGACCCTGAAACATATTTCAGCCTTCCAATTACATATTTTGTGCTACAAATAAAATATCATATTTAAGCAATATTTCATTACAATTGTCTTTTACTTATAATCACATACTTTAGGATCCAAATAAAAGAATCTAAGTCTTTCACATATGATTTAAAATTCCAAAAATAGCTACTACATACTGAAAATCAATAGTCCATCTAATAACGACACGAGGGCCGGATCAAAACAAGTGGAACGAGCATCGTGTGTCGTTTCGTAGCAGATATCTTCTGGAAATCGCTTAGCTGCTTTAGGCTTTGTAGTATTTCATATGAGAAAAATCACACCCTGTTGCTGTGCAAGTTGAAGAATATTTGGCGATTTAACTATAATAGTGACACAGCGGAAGCAGATGGGCTTTCCCATACGTCTAAAAGTACAGAAAACAAAAAATAGGTTTTTAAAGAAGTTTAAAGCCATTTGTTATAGAAGCTGACTTTAGTCCAAATACATATGAATCTCCAATTTTCTCATAACATTCACCGTAGTCGCTGATAGATGTGACAGCAATGCTGATCTATAACAGATGACTTGGAGAAACTTATCAATTTTGGAATAGATCCTTATACAAATATAGTCTAGTTCACTACATTAAATCAAATCAGAGATTCTTACATTACCTCATCATATAGAATGGGTTCTCTAATTGTTGAATCAGTCACTTCATTCTGGGCGAAATGACTTTGTTTTAAAAATGTGCCGTGTAAAGAACTATCTAAGCGGCAACTCATTCCTACAGCTGAAAATAGAACAGATAGTTAAGTATTTGCGTTTTTTACAGATATTTAAAAATGGAATTATTTGCATAGTTACATAAATTTTCGTCTTGGAGAGAATGTTTCTAGTCGGCATTTTTCATAATTCTTTAATTCTCTTTTTTCATCGTTCGGACTAATTCTACGTAATTAACGAAATAAATTTAATTACCACAGTATAAATACGAACCAAAATTGAGAAGAGAAATAACAGCCGCACATTGAGGTATCATGCCAGTATCTGTTCACTGTCAGTGCGGCGGCGTTGAATGGGAAGGGCTCTTCGGAAAAGAAGTGGTTGGTCAAATATAATAACAGGAAGTAAGGATGAAAGGTGATTCAACTCAACCTGAGTACCATGTTTTACCTTATTTTTCAAAGTCAAGTTCTGCGTAGATATATATTTTTAGTATCCAATAACACAAAATTTCATCAATCAATTTATTACCAAAGCGTGTTGAAAACTCCCAAATTAACCAATTGATGATATTAACACAAGTATGACTAATAAGGAAGCCAATGTGACTTTAAAAATGAATGAAAGATCGATCTTTGACTTCGGTTTATTACTAAAATATCGTTGGTAGTATTGAACCATCTGAAAAATAAACTATTATATTAAAGTAAACCTATGTAGAATATGGATCTAGGCCTTTTAATATTCAATCATATTATAGATTAAACGAATTCTTTGAAAAATTTAATTCCTAAATACAATCGCCTGTTACTCACTACCAAGTACATGTTAAAGTGAAAGTACATTTTTCTAGATCTCAATAATTAGCATTTATCCACTAGTCTTTTAGTGTTATTTAGCTCCTACCTCTGTGGTGTCATGGTTCCTTATTGGTTTGTAGCCAAAATCTCTTTTCGCGTTTTCTATAGAGTACGTGTTTGTGATCGACATTAAATTCACTTCCAATCGATTTAATAGAGGATATATCCTGAACTGTACAGCCAGAATCTCACAGAAGAAAGCTAAGTAGTAAATTGCAATGTATGGTATCCGAATAAATGGCGTTGTCTTGCCCAGACCCTTTATTAACGGGTACCAGAATCCGAAACTTTCCACTGTTCCTTCATCTACGATGTTGTACGCCTGGCAGAAGATCATTAACGCGAAGTAAAGGCTTTCCATTTTAATTGAACAAAAATGAAATTAAACAGAAGATTTTTGAGGTTTTAGGGGAATATAGATTAAAAAAGAGTGCATAATATACCGCTCAATTTCTAATGGAGGTAGATTTGTTTATACTTACTTCTACAAGTTTTATATAGCATCTATAAAAATGGTAATTTCTTCGTGTAATGAATAAATATACATCACAAAGAGATAATGTGGAGTTGACCTTTCCATCACATAGAGGTTTAATCCTCCGCAGTTCTTTCTCGGCGAGTATCATTGCTTCAGCACAGTTATGGATTCCGCAGTACTGTGTCAGTGCAGGACCATCTCTTTGGAATACAGCAATGTGGAAACTTCTATTGATGATTTCCTGGGTTACTTGTATCTTCAAGTAATAGATTGAGCACACAATTTCTCTATGCATCTATTTAACTGTAGTTAGCTACTGTGCTCATTTAATACTCTCAGTAGTTTCCCATCTTATGTTTATCGAGGTTATATTTGTATACTATTTATATGAATTTTGAAAGTCTTCACCGCTGCTCTATTGGTTGTTCGTGGTTCTCCTGGTCCATAGATTCCTCTAAGACGTAGAGCAACAGTGCGAAAGCTATTGCAATTGGCTTCCAATACTTCTTTCTCCGCTTTCGCTTTTGAAGCACAATACGCAGAATAGTACTGAAACTGATATACTGGAAAAGATTAAAGAAAACCTGCAAGATATATTGCCATAAATTTGCCGATTAGAGAAAACTAATATAAGCGTTATGAAGTAAGAAATATGCAAATACTTACAGCAGATTCAGGAGGATATGGTTCATCTTCATTCACCATAACCAGTTTTTTATCTGTAAAGATGACACCAACTGAAGACGCAAAAATGAACCTCCGCACGCCAAGTTTTTTACAGGAATGCATTAGAAGACGAGTACCATCAACGTTGATTTTGAAGATCATCTCTTTGTTTACCTATCATCAGAGATTAAAAGAAACAATTAATGGAACTATCCAATAATGCAAAGTAAGGAAGTAGATGGAAGAATAAGAAACTTAGGAAAACCTACAGAATATTAAGTGACTAACATACTGTATCCCAGACATGCCATATGCAGCAAGATGAAAACACACACGACAACCGCGCAATGCTTTTTCTCGAACTTCCTCATTCATCATTGTACCCTAGATTAACGTAAACCTATTTCACAAATTAATTAATTACTGATCTTTTTGAGAGTTTCATGTAAGTAGAGAATATTAATAACAATAGAAATTATCATAAAATTTGTTCTCACATAATATGCAGTGGTTTTTGTTCTTTCCAAAATAATAGAAGGAGTTAGATCTACATAAGAGATATCAAGAAGTACGGTATGGTGGCCATCAGCTTGCAAACGTTTGGCTATGTGCTGACCAAGATAGCCACCTCCTCCCACAATACAGACTCGCATTTGAAATTAAATTTTACACGGGTAAACAAAAACAGCTTATGTGAAAATCGAAACAATGGTGATTATTTTAGATTTCTGAATATTGGAAGTATTTACAGTCATTTTATGTCAGAACTTCTTAGAAATGGAGCAAAGAAGGTGATAAATAAGTAAATAACCGATAACAGAAAATCTCGTTTATTTTGTCAATGGTTTAAATTCAACAAGCATTTTACTAAGAAGCTGTTTCATATTTATTGACCAAGTAAATTGGCATTTCAAAATCTAAGAAAATTATACTGCAGTTCTTGTTCCATTGAAATATGGATGTTACTTTCTTCTTATTTGGAAGATATAACTAAGAAACAGTCAAAAACACTTCGAATTTGGTTCAACGATGATTTCCTAACACAAGGACGACAAAATGTGAATTGGTGATCCTAGAGACGGTATCGTCTGGGGCGTAACTAACCAACACTTCATAAGTTGTCACCTGGTCGCCTTTCCTTGTCATAAGCAGGAAAAGGTAAAAAGATGTGCACGGTATTTGTTATCTAAGCCATTTTTTGTGCCTCGACTCTATTCAAGTTTTTTTTTAAAAGATTAACAACATTCAATTACAAAAGATAATTTACATCATGAGAAATTTTATAAAATCATGGAATATAAGAAACTACTTCTAGAAAATTCACATGAGAATAGGTAAGCAGAATTGTTGTTGTTACCGCTATTAATGATGGAGTGATATGGAAAATTCGACTAACGTTGTCAGTTCTCGTACAAATATAAATCAACTCATAAGAGAAATCACTCCTACCTTTAATTTTGAATGTCATTCAAGTGATAACTTTCAAAAAGTGTAAAGCAAAATAAAAGATATTGGTCAGCGACAATTTCTTAAATATTTACCATGTGTGATGTCCACACGTGAATCGTCTAAAACAAAAACAATCGTTCACAGATGAAAACTCGCAGGCACCGCCGATGAGCAACTACTTCTCAAACAGTCCACTAAGCGTTCAGCCCGAAAGCATAACATTCAACTCCACTTATGGGAATTTCGTACCATATCTATTCTTAGCTTTTAGCTCTTCATATTAGTCATTACAGCCTTTATCTTCGTCAGTGCAAAAGTAGTAAACCATCACTGTTTGCTGTTATTCTTTGGCTGATTAATCAAACTACTTATACCTTGCCTTTCAACTAATATTTCATACAAAATAAAGCAGCAAGACCAAATTGAGTGGGAAAATTGTAATTTTTGGATCGATAGTTTCTTTATTGAAGATATAGCTTATTGTTATAAATTCTAAATTTTCAGAAAAAAACAACTTTTATTGACAAAATACACTTTTGTGGCTCATGTAATTTTCCTGGACGCTGTCATGCTCGTGAAAATAGAGCTCTTAAAACAGAAAGAACATACATCAAGCCACCGGATAGATACGAAATTTATATTTTTGTTCATTATATTGAAATATGCAGCTTCACAACATAGTACACTAATTTTGGAATTAAAAGTTTCCATGAAAAAAAGCAAACAAAAGAATTACCGACTGACTGGTCGAAAATACTGTACTGATATCTGTAGGTCTTCATATGCCTATATTGTCTATTTATGGAGACACACTGCTAAGTCATCTTTTTATGACGTTTTAAAATTTATATCAGATGAAACATTAATATTGATTGAAATCGTTCGTCTCTGAGCCGCTATCCCTTTCCCATGTAGAAAAGGGAGTGGGAGGAGACTGAGGCATAGACAAGGTCAATACTGTCCTGCTAGCAGTGAAAACCATGAGAATATAAGGGTTAAACCCGCATTAAGAGTTAAGAGTATGCTCCCAAATAAGGGTAAGATTGGGTGATTAAAGAAAATTACTAAAGTAGAGATTCGAAAAGGAGACTAGTGTATTCAATGTACATTATTCCAAAAATGTAAACACAGCTAAGTCAACAAGTGCATAACTAATTTATCAAGACGAAAATGACTGATATTCTAACTCTACTTGTTGCATAGATGTAAGTGAACTTTGGGAAATAACGGTTTAACTAAGGAGATTCAAATAGGAAGACTAGGTACAAGTTTTCCCAATTTGTCCCTAGATGTATCGTTGTACGATGCACTCATTTGGGAACGTTTAACACTTTGAATCTGAGACTCCACTTTATGAAGATCGGCCAGTATCTGGGCATCTCTTTCACGCATTTGGTACTGAAATTTGATTAACCTTTTGAAAATCATAGAATTATATAATTAAATAATGTATTACTATATTAATCACTAATATTTCACATATTTTGAAATTAAGTGAAATAACAGTATTTGAGAAGGATAAAACCAACCATTTCCCGCTTAAGGTGTTCAAATAAATCGTTCCAACTGCTTTCTGTATTCGATCGACTTGTTGATTCCGACGATGTTTCTGATTTAGACGTTATTGTCATTGATTCCAACGACTGATCAGGAGTAGAAGATCTGCAATAAATTATTTGAGTAAAAAAATATAATGCCATAGAAACTCTTCAGCTATTATCAACTTTTAACGGATTCAGAAAATCAATGTTTTAAATATACAGATGACTTTAAAAATGAAGAAAATTGATATTCCATTGCTAAAGTATTCCTTGCTAGATCATTATGGACAGATGGAAATATATTTAAAGTAATATATAGATAATTTAAAAGAGCTCCTCAAATACCTGTCCATCTCGAGTCCACTATCTGGATAGCCACTGTCCGAGAAAATATTCTTAGAAAAAGGATGCCCACAATGATAGCTCGACTGAACGCGGCAATCATCAATATGCGAAAAGCTATTGTTATCCGCTTGCGTCGAAGAACGGTGTCTGAAAGAAAATGTGAACTGGATTTGTCAGTATCTGTAATTATATAACATCTGTATAAACAGAAACTGTTACCCTAACTTTGTTATATGCAAATAGGGCAGAATAATTACCGCATATCAAAAAACTGTTCGGTCTTATAAAAATTATGACTAGAAACTGATTGTTGTTTCTTGTTAGGAAGTGTTGCCGTTGTATAGATCTTTTTGAAGAATTTCTTCGTAGCTCTAAGGAATTTAGCGTTGGAATTTGTTACATCACGACCGATATTGAGAGAAGCCTTCATATCAGAAGTGGATGGAGATGATAAAAGTGAATATTTCGCATCAGCTCCGGCACTTTGAGATCTGAAAATCTTTGTGTAACATTTGTTATACAGCTTTAATATAATCGACGGATTAAAGTATTTAGAGCAAATACATAGAGTCAAGACTGGGCGAGGTACTGGATTCAAGAGTGTAATGTGTGTAGCCATGTGATCGTGTTAAAACTTTATGGCATCGCACTCAAATTCGACGCGCGCGCAGGATTGCTTGGGAGTGGGGACTTTCACATCACCAGAGGTCCAAATTATCAGGTAAAAGAAAAGATCCAGCATTACCTAGTTGAATATCATATTACTCTGTTACATCATAAATTCAGTAGTTTGAATAAATACATGTTAAAATAATAGAATTTTCGAATCTAACCTTTGATGGGCTCTCAGAACAGAATTTTCTAACCGATAGCGTCGTCTCGAACTGATTGAACTGCTGAGATTGCGATCGGCTCGGAAAGCAGCTTGGATCGGCTCCGAAACTGTATTTCCGTTGCAAGAATCTATAATAAAGAGAAGTTAAAGTAATTCTTTTTACTAAGTTTTTTAACGATATCCTTACCTATGATGATAGGATAAAAATAGCATATAAATGATCAAACGTTAGTATGAGCCACAGAAAATTGTTGGGAACAAAAAGAATAAGAAAAAAGCCAAAATTTCGGCGAGTCTCTTCTATAACAACCGGCACTTCAACGATTTGTTCGCTTCACATAAAAAACTATTAGTCAACCAAAGTGCAATATGCCATGAAGAGTAATCAGAATTACAGTAGCTTCTATATTCAAGCTAAAGAACAGCCTCATAAGAATTTTTTATCTTAGACTCAAAGTAAATAACACAAAAATGTGTTAACTTTCGAATATTCTTGAGTTCCTAATCATAAAAAAGTTGAAAACCCTGATTATCTGAATACAATTGTTCAGAGAATAAGATGTGTTAAGTGACATAATTATAACTTGAAATTATTTGACATCTGTTGAACATCAATATCGCTTGTTTGCCAATTTATAGTAAATACAGGTCAAGTGGAAAAAAGTAGTCTTCACACGGATTTTACCTAAAACCAAGTGCTGGAGAAGAAACAGTCTCAAAAATGTAAGTAGTACGATAATATTTTCCACTTAACAATTAATTTAATTACTTATTCTAGTGAATTTCAATAATGAATACATTTCTTTCAGTATAGAATATTTCGTGCCTATTATGTAGTGAATAAAATATTGTCAACAGAGGCGAAAACAATCTGGTTAAAAAATAAAGCAAAAAGTTAAAAAGAAGTATGAGGACAATTACTGCACGATATTAAGAGAAATACGATAGAAAAAGAGCCAATATTGACATGAATTTTACACTTTGCGTGTTTAGTCTTTGAACGTTATCTCTAAAGGTAAACAGAAGAAGCACTACCAAGTTTGAAAGACTTATTTACGCTAAGATTCAGTGTGACTGGTGTGAAGACAATTAAGACTATTTAGAAGAAGTCGCCCTTCAACTCTTCCAAAAATTCTAATCCATTTCGTGCTAAATACATTCAAAACTGGTCATATGCACGAAAGTGGAGAATGAAAGTGTCAAGCACTTGAAGAGTAGAAGAGTGTATTTGGCAACCGGTAATCTAGTGCTTTAAACAGCTTTAGATGAGCAAACATAATTTTATTTGAAATTTATTATGATTTTTTCCAAACTGCTTCGTATCAACTCATAAAAAAACAAATCCCAAACAATATTTAATATTCATTTTAAATTTATAGCTTCAAAGATAGTGTTCTTGATATATTATTTCCCTATTATATAGGTATGAAACTCATTTCTTTTGCTGTTTATTTGATCAACTAATAAAATCGAGCAATCTGCAATGAAAATAATCATGGAATTTGAGCTATAGCTGTTGAAATATGTGTTTCATAAATTTGGAACTACTCGACTACAATTATCTCTAAATATTGTTATTTTACTGAACAATATGTTATCAACAGCATAGATCTCACCTGAGACTTGGGCTAATATGTACTGCAGAAGCATATTTTTTTATTTCCTTATCGCCAGCAACTTAGAGCCAATACAAACACAGCAGGTGGGGACACTAGCATCCGCTCTTTCGGCATAAAGTTGCTTTTCTTCGGCTAAGACTGACACGCCTGTTTTTGAAAAATTATCCCGTTCGAGATGAACTTGTGCAGCGCTATACTGAGGAGAAAACGAAAATCAGGCGCTATTACGATGGGAATCGGTGGATCAATGAACTGAAGCCAGAAAGTGAGGAGGCCACTCACTTATATCTACGTTTCGGATGACGTTCATTAAGTGGGATAACAAAGAAATACACTTATAAGCCTATGTACTCCTCCACAAGTGATAAATGGCAGAATAAGGACAAGTACATTTTTAAAATTGCGATTTAACAATAATCAATTAAATTCCCAGTAGTTTAGTTGAAAAAATATAACTGATTAACATTTTAAGCGGTGTATTTTGGAGGGTACTAGATTCGAAAGTGTTATAATAGTCGTTAAAACAACTAGTCACTAAAGTGTTATTTGTTCTCTTAGTAAATGTGTTATTGTTTAGAAAAAGATGTAGAGCACTCTGTGAGGAGTCGCTAAGTAGAGAAAGAGTCCTGACGTGTCGAAATGTAAACTAAGAGTGAAAAGCAACACAAATAAGAGAAAGGCGTGCTATGTACAAGTAGTAATGCATTATTTTAATAAACATATTCAGTTACAAAAGCGTTGCCGAAATTACGTTTGAAATAACTACAAAGGACCTTCCGATCCGGGGAACTGGGCAGGAAAGTAGCTTTCATTCTTCGTTTGGTGGCTCTCACAGACTCAAACAGTCGCAGTAGACATGCATGTTTGTGATGTGTACACATGTAGGTAAAGTGTGTATTTCGATCTGCACTCGACTTTTGGATTAGCAGAAAAGCTAGTAGTTAAACATAATGAGTCCCATGTGAAGTCAATATTGAGAATGGAGATAAAGAAGATAAATTAGGCCTTATTACTTTCTGTATTTAGCAAAACAAACTACACGAAGATATAAGAATTTGCATAGAAGAATATAGTATATTAATGAAAGTTACAGAATATTATGCTTCTAACGCAACCTACCTATGTCACCCTGTGTCCTCTCAGTAAACTCCACGTACTCCGTACTTGAAAAACAGTCACGTATCGAGCTGCTTTCTCTTGGAACTAAAAAGGTCGAATCCATAGTATTCGAAGAAGGCAAAGATCCTGAATATGTTCAGAAAAATTAGGCAGTAAAGTGGTTCCCTGGCACATACAATAATACTTTATTAGAATTTCAGTTAATATTAATAACAAAAACTTTTTACAACTTTAAAATAGTTGAATATTACCTTTAGGTTTTAGGGCTGTGACATTATTATAAGTACTGAGATTCGGATTGCTCTCTCCCATCTTTCGTGAAACGCCTAGCTGTGGCTTGTTCTTTCTCGGTGTCGTGTTATGCACACTTCTTAGAAGACTACTTTCTGTCAATGTTGTTCTGGAGTAAAAAAAGTTGTAATTACATATTATTCATGAAAATTTATTTTATATTTAAAGATAATGAATAGATAAATATTTCCTAATCACTGGTTTTGTGAGTTATGCATTTAAAAGTCATAAGGTTTAACGACGCTGATGACCAAAAAAGTGGATTGGCTTGTTGTCTTTCATAAATAAGAAACGTAATGAGAACTGGTGTAATATATCAGAATATAGAAATTTTCAATGCATATTAACCAATTTTTCCAAATCTTAAGGAATATGGGTTTAGTGGCATCGAATTTATATTTATTTATCCAGACTAGGTGAGAAATTTTTAAAAAATCTTGTTTTTATCAAGTCAGTAACATAATTTTTATCTTTCATTACTATGATATTTTAGTATTATGTAGTCAAAAATTACGAATTTAAGTATAAGAAATCTCGGCAATTTAAATGAAGCCCAAGATTCTTGAATCTCTGAAGTTCCGCTTCCTTGTCAACGCCCGCGCAACATCACAGCTTTGATTCGAGGGCTGCACCCGACACTTTATGACGTTAATGCTGTTCTTGCGAACCAGCTTCTTGCTCTGGTGTGCTTTAACATTACACCGAGAACAATTATTTGTTATGAAAAAATGTTTCGAGTCACTTAAACCTTTCCTATCTGCCTATGCCTATGTGGCCTTACAGACTAAGGACCGTGCTTGTTAGTATGCAATATTCGTACAGGTAGAGGAGAAAATACTAAGGCTTATAGAATCCCAACAAATATATTTTATCATAAGGAATGGAAATGACACTTATTTTCTTAGAATACTGAATTGGAGTGTTCCTCAATGCATGTCAGACTGAAGACCAAAACCCATGCAATTAGTCACAATTACTAGAACCATTTGAAATCGCGACAAAAGACAAAGTAAAAATTTTCCAACATAAACTAGAGAATAGTCATTTCGTTTAAGTTGCGCCAATATATTTCGACTAAAATTAGTGAAAAGCTGGTAAAAGGTTCTCGAAACCACCTGTGGATAAAATATGAGACAAAAATAAAGCTCAAGCATATCTATAAAATATAATATTAGCAGATAAATTGCAGAATTGTGTGCAGGAATATATAAATAGTGTTTAAATTAATCTTATTTTCAATACACATGCTAATAAACTAAAGTTTTCACACTATCAATGAAGAAAACAATCTTTTAAAAGATCCATCAAACAAATTTGACAAAAACAAACTAGAAATAATACAGAGTAAAGTGTCTTCAAGCATGACGTCGTTAATATTAGTGATAAAGGGAAATACGTTCAGTGGAATTTTGTTATCAAAATCTCGTTAACATAGTAAATGTTTATATCAGTTATTTGACTGAAGCAGTTGATAGTTAGGCTGGCACAAATACAAAGTGGGAACTGAGAAGATTTTCTATCTACAGCTAGTCATCGTAGATATTGCTGCTTAAGAATAATGACGTCAGTCCACAATATGTCATTGAATTCAATCTGAATTAATTATATACAAACACAGCTAACTGTCATTTATTTAATGCTGGTTGAAAAACTCATGTATTTACAACTATTGGTATAGAAATTCAAACTTCGCTTTCAAAATTTTGAAAACTGACACTAAATAATTATGACAAAATTCTGAACAAACATTAGATTGCGGACAAGAGAATTAGTAATAGTGAAGATCAGTACGCTCAAAATAGCTAAACAGAGAGCATGTATCAGAGCAGACTCATACACTATGTGTCAGGTGCCACCACAGAACGTAAATTTGTCGTAGAAAATTACTATTATCACTTGACCCAGTATCTTGCATGTGATGAAAAATACACAAGGATATAGTCGCTACTTAAGTAAAATCAAGATTTGGTGGATGTTCACCACTATTCTGAGATTTTAATGCTGAAAAGTGGTGTTGACCTGATCTTATGGAAGGCTACAATAGAAACTGGCTGTAATTCTGCACCATTTCCCGGAAAACAGGCAATTTATTATATAAGTGAAACTAGTCAATGTTGAAGACGAAAGAGTCTATTAAGTAACTAAATATTATTGTGCTCACCTTTTATGGCATTAAATTAGTAAATGCCTTTACAAAGAGAAGCAGGGTAAACAGGTTTAAATCGGTTGTTTCTTCGGAGGTTTTTTTTGAAATCTATTCAAAAGTTGTTTACACAACAAAGAAACTCCGGCTAACCATAAACAAAACGGATATTTAAGAGGCAATTAGAAAAAACAAAAGAAATAAACAAAGTTTTCAGCAAGAATAAAATGGAAAAGGTAAATACAAGAAAACACCTGGAACATGTCTTTTTAAGTTTAAATATTTTTGCATTTTGTTTACTAATAGAATCAGTAGTTATGCAGTTACTAAAATGATCTTTTGTCTTAATAAAAGATGTTTGCGCAAACATTGAGTTGGAGAGAGCCCTTAAAAATATGGTCTAAAAATAATCTTGTAACTAGTAAGAACGATGTCAATCCAATTACTCTGTCTTTTGCAAATGCTTCTTTCGTTGGCTGGTGAAATAATACTAGCTTAATTAATAATGCAGATTTCTCCATGTTATGCACCCATTCCAAAAGAAAACACTAGTTCTAACAAATTCTCGTGGAATCCAAGTGGGTACGTGCAGTACTTACTTGTTGCTACGAAATGCCATAGAAAGGGAGTATAAATTAGTTGGGGTAATTATAAGAGTCACGTGGCGTTGAAAACATCGAAGTAAAATCAGCCACGAGACGGCCGATCTCGAATGGAAGTATTCTGAGAATTTCATGAATACATCATTAGAGCATTTATGCAGCTGACTACCGCAGTCCTGAGACAAAAAATAACTATTTCGTGGAAGTTATACTATACAGACCTAGGAGTTCTATGCTTTAAAATATTGAAGAAATATCTCGGAAAACATAAGAAATTATTTTACAGTGCTATGTTGCGCTTCTTAATACTACTTAGTGACAAATATCGCCCATTCGTCATGAATATTTAGAAATAAAACGTCTCTAAAAATGTGAAATGAAGTGCATATGAGAACTATATTGAGTAGTTAATATGAGATATGAGGACGGAGAGAAGGTAGTGAGATTTGTGAGCAAAGAGTGTACAACTGCAAAAGAAGACGTTCCTTAGAAGTTGGCAGTGATTCAGACTATTTGGCATATTTAACGATGTTAAAACACCGTGAGCATGCGCGAGGGTCTCGGTGTAATATAATATATTTCGCAATGAAGAAGAAATTTGAAACCTATGCTTAAAACAAATGCCTTTTGAACGCAAAGAATAATGAAACAAAACGAAAGTGCAAGTCAGATCATTACTAGACGACTGGTATCTACTGCTTCGACTAATTAAGTTTGACTTAGATAACAATTCTCGGATTTGGCGAAATTAGCGGAGGTCTAGTTTGTTTAGAGATCGTTTTCTCTTCCTTATCAGATTCTTAGGCGTAGACGTTCTTTTAATAGAAAATAACAGATGAAACGTGGCTTTTGAAATCTAATATCAGATGAAATACAACAAAGTCACATTCATCACTGCAAGAAAGATACTTGATATAAAATGCAGTAATGTGTAATATAATTCCTACCCAGATTTGTTGATGAATTAAAGAGCAAGGCTTATATTTCGACCATAAATTTATAAATCCGCCTGCCAAAAAAGAACATGCACGTGAAGCCAATTTAATTTTTAAAATCCTATGATACAGGAGGGCGAACTGAAATAGGCCGAACGGCGTGGAAACATTCAAAATTATTAGCGCGTGATGCCAGGCCGAGGAAATGGAAACTATGAATACAAACAATTATAGTTCGCCCAGTCGGCTAGGCGAGACTTAATCCACGAATTATTTACAAATAGAAGGGGGAACGATGAAGCGGTCTAACAGACAACTGGGACCAAAGCAAAAAAAATAAGAACCTCGATTGAGTAGCCAAGAGTTGTGTAGAGTTGAGGTTGGTTGGAATAATAGTTGTTTATTCGATCAGCACTAACACAATGGGAAACTGAACAGATATGTACAAAAATTATATGCTATGTATATTAAATTTGTTCCACAGTCGAGAAATTTATTTTAATAAATGAATAAAAGGTATATAGTTAGGGTGGGTGGATGTTTTCAGTCAAAATCATGTGTTATTATTTCGCACCATGGATTTTTAGTGATTTACGGATGCAATCAAACGATTCCTATCTCGCACTAATATTCTAGACGTACTTCAGTGCTTGTCGTGCGATAAACGAAGTAGTTGTTTACTTGTGAGCAGCACGGAACTTTATGAATTGAAAAGAAACAGAGCTTAGACCAATTTCACGGTATTTCTGAACATGTACAAAGACAGTTTAGCGCTAATATATTTGTTATCTATGACAAATGCACAAATACGACATTAAAGGCCTACCACATCATAAAATCTAGGTCATAAAAGTTTGGAACCAAAAGTTAAGCCTATATAGGAATACTGTAATCCAATATCTGTACCAAACTGAAGTTAATATGGAAGGGTAAGTTACCAAAGCAATACTCTGTATGTTTCAGAAAAACGGTTATCTATAATTAAGAGAAAATATAGAATAGATATAGAACTTAATGATTTGCAGTACAAATGATAAAAGCATTTGTTTACTACTCCGCAAGATGAATAAATCTAATAATAAAGCACAATCACATGAATAATTGTTGCATTAAACTCGCCTTCCATCTTGATCCTCGCTATGTTTCCTCGTGATCTGACGTGCTCCACCAACCTTCCATGTCCCATAGGCCACCGAACGATACTGCTTACGGGTGTTGTACCATCCACCAGAAGACTCTGTCATTCTACAAGAACGAAATAATTGTAATCCTAGGCATAAATTTTGAGGAAAACTAGTATTATTCCACTGCCGTTATAATAGCTATAAATTGAGTAATAAACGATAGCAAATTTGTTAATACCCTTCTTTTAATAGAGATCCCGTATAGAATCCAATGATAATTTTAGTTTCTTTTAAATATTTAAAGACCTATCTTTTCAATAAACGTTTCGCTAAAATGTGAGTGCTCAAAATAGGGAGCTCGACGGGTACTTAAGTAGAATTAACTCTACATTTGAAAAAAAATGAGAAAGATAAGAATAAAATGACAGGAAAAGGAAGGCGAAATGCGAATAAATGAACTAAACACGATAAATCACGGATATAATGAAATAATGAACTGAATAGGCAGTAGTCAGCTCTATTATCGGAACTGTGCCTTCTGCATATTTAATTAGAATAATACAGTGTCGCAATCAATACAATTGGAACTGAAGATGTACTATACTAAATACACTCTCCTTGATGCTAGAGGTATTAAAAATAACTTCTGGAAGATGGAAAAATTATCCACAAGTAGAATTCAATTTCAAATTTAAATCGACAGTTATTTTTAAACCTCAGTACAGTCGAATGAAAATATGAAGGTTTATTGGCGTGTTTTATTGATTTAATACGGAAATAAATAGTTCAGTCTAGTATGACTGCGGAAAGCATGCGATTAGAATAAAACAAAGACGAGAACTCTTCATCTTTTCAGCACATGAATTTAAAAAAAAACGAAACTGAAAAACTGTCTTTCATTTCATTTTATTTATTGGCTTGTACAAGTACAAACAAAAATATATATAAATAATAATAAAGGAATAAAAGGAAAGAGAAATTGAATAATATTGGCAAACGATACTGTTATCTAAGGTCTTAAAGTAATTTCTACCCAAATTTTCTCGAATCACCCTCTTACACTCTTTAGTTCTTCACTTTAGCATCCGCTAGCAGTCAGAATTATAACATACTATTACCATCACAATACCTAAATCTTGATTAATACACTTCTAGAATTATACCAAAGAAGCAATTTAGCAAATAAAAGAATATAGAAGTATTAAAGTAACAGGTAGGTGAAGACTCATATGGCCTATAACGAGAGAATCGATCTTACCATGTAATCTGAGATTCGCCAGCCATCTCATTGCTTGAGCCGTTTTCAGTGCCTAAGGCACTATACAGAAGTATTTCACGTATTTTATTTTATTTTTCATGTAATACAAGTCTTTTTAAATCTTTCACCACATAGTAGTACGAATTGAGTGTCATTATAAGATGGGCCATTGAATACAGAGAAGAATTATCGCTCAGTTTTACTTTCACCAAATCAGCAATGACAGACACGGTCTAAACTGATAGATTTGCTGTCAAATGATATAAGATACAGATCAATTAGAAAAAGTATAAGTGAAAGTAGTAACTACATATTGTTATAAACAGAGTGAACTTGCAATTAGTATAAGATGACTGAAAGCTAAAATGAAGGAAAATATAAGAATGCTTATGACGCATAAAAATATTTATGCAAAGGTTTAAATATATGCGTCAGAAAGGACAAATTAATAAAACCTATAACCGTGTCAGAAAATATACTCAAGTTAAGAGAATACAAACCATCTTGCATAGCAATTTGTATTTTTACAACGGCGCTGCGGCTATTTCCTGGTATATAACGGCGTCTTGCGGCTTCCTTTCTTTAAGCAAATCCAGCTCATTAACAACATGATTACAAGTAGATGGACAATCCTATGATCCTTACTTCTATTATTAAAGCTGGTACAAAAGACTCAGAGAATTTTATGCAAATAACAATTTTATTCTTTAGTTGTGTGCCGACTGTAACAGAAATGTTGAATAACTTGCGCTTGTATTTCCTCGGATTTTCTCGGATACTCCAGTGGAGGCGGAGAGCTGTGCAAAGAATGCGCCGGAAGGATGTGGATAAATAAAATTTTGCAGGTGATCGTGTATGTCATTCTCATTGTTTCATCTAAAGTCGTCATTTATCACATTCTTTTCAGCAAACTTCTTACAGGTGTCTAAAGCGGCGTTTTAATGTTTTAATTACAATAGTTGCAAAAACACCTAAACATTAACAGAATTTTTACTCTGTGAAATAAGTTATATTGCTACTTTAATAAATAATAAACCAGCATGGTGCTATTATTGCATATATTTATAGGCGACCACCAACTGCTAGAAGCGTCACTTTCTGTTGCAATATAGATTAATTTAATATAGAGAGTATAATAAATATACAACAATCGAATAATAATCAGGAGTTGAAATCCTAACTAATTCCCTAAATAAAATCACAATAAATATGAAGAACTACTCCTGAAGTGCCTCAAAATTATGCTAGTCTTAAATAAGGCTCTGAAAATAGTCTAACTACGACCAGGAAATGTATAACATAAAAGCATTGGTCGCCACCATAAATTCGTGAAACCCAATAACGAGTTAAGTGTGCGGGTTACCAATACTTGAAAGCGAAACACGCACGATCCAATTTTACCTATTATCCTATTATGAACCCTCCAAAGTGGATGGAAATCTATTCCGTTAAATATTTTTCTTCCTATTATAAGGAGATGTCGTCACTTCATCACATTTCTAGATTTATGTTAACTACATGCCACTTTATTAAAATACGTTATCGAGTGATTATTCGCATGGGCCACACCATATTCACTGTAGAAGAGATTTAAACTACATTCTCTATTTAAGCAACTAATAATTTACATAATCTCATTGTCTAATGATTTTCCTAGTATTATTTATTATTGTATAAACATTTACTCAATAATTATAACGGCTATTAATTTAAAAATACGAATATGGATAAAACCGTATCGTCACAAAAAAACCCAGACTTGTAAACGTGTTAAAATCACATTTTTATGCAAATCACGTCCGAACACATTGGATTATAATTCTGGTTGTGCGCAATCCATACATTTAACCAAAAAACTTAGCCTTAGACAAAGCTATGGGGTTGACGACTATAAAACTAGAGCACTTATCAAATATACATCCATTTCCTCAAAAATTGATAATAGATATCACTGGAAATTGTGACCATCTAGGAATTCACTCGGCAGATACTTTCATCGAGCAGCAGCATACCAACACGATTAACTAGTAACTGGCCGTGCGAATGCATAATGGACATTAAACGGGAGCGACGGTACGACGAGAAATACGCTGTGGCGTAATGTGGAGCAAAATGGACCACTTTCGAATGCATCTACTTTTTATTATTAAATATGTAATATATGAAAAGTATGGGTTAAATATCAATACAGTAGTTGTGCACTATTTAAGCTACTCGGACCTACCATGTAATGCTCATAAAAGTAATAACAAGGTCAGTTTAGAAATTTTTACTACAACGGTACCCAGAATTTTCAATATTCACCATAGATTTTAAAGGCACAGTAAAATCGGTATAACAAATTACATAAGATCATGCGTAGCTTAGTACTAAGTGGTGATAATTAGGATGTTACTAGTATTTATTGCCAGTCTGGTCGTTCTACGGTGAAGTCATTTGCGCTAATATCGTTTCTACCGGTTTACTGAAAGCAGAATAACTGTGCCATATCTTAAGATATATGTTTGCGTTTCTTTACATTTATACGTTATTATAATGGTCACTTATTTATAATTGTTTTTCATATATCTTAATCCTCATCCAAAAATCAGTGGAACAAATCAGTCACCAATAAACGTCTAGTTATGTTATTAGGTGTGGATGAAAACCGCATTTAATCTTTTTTTCACTTCGTAATTAATCAATACAGCCTAAAATACAGGATAAAATCGGAAATTCTCGAGAGATACTAGTTTAGAATTTCATAATTGTTAGTAGTTACAACCACTTTAGTTCTGCAGTGAACACTTAAGTTTGTATACATATCGTGTGAAAAAAGAAAGATTTCTTCTATTTAAATGCACTTTTAATAGAGAATTGAAGTGAGTGAGGCACCAATTTTGTACTACCATTTTCTTACACTCTATACTCCCATATTAACGTTATTTTCAGCATGAATAATCACCTTTGTCTTATTATGATTGGCGCAGTATTACTTTAAGAACTTTCAATTTGCACAAGAGTAACTTATCGTAATATACTAAAATTGAATCATGAAGCTAGATGTAACAATCCCACCCATCAACTGCAGTGCACTGATGTCAATTTATTTGTGATTACTGTATAAAAAATGAACTATGAACTGTGTTTTACAGTAACGCAAGTTAGACATATTTCGAAGTTTCCTGTTATGAAATATTGTTCTCTGTTCTAATATCTTTGTTACAAAAAATCTGCATATAGGACAATCTTATGAGATTTCAGTGTACTCTCCCATTTAAATTACACAGATAATCTAACTTTCGGTTTGAGTGCATATGAAAACTAAAGTTAATATTTGTTTTTCAGAGACATTATGATATAGTTCTAATTGTCAAATATATTGAGGAGTGTATTAAGATCATACTAAGAACAAAACTTGTTTAACTACTACACTTAGGTTTTATTTTTTAATATATAGGATTTCGTAAAGTTCTGCTTGATATTTATATTGCTAAGTTTCATTGTTATATTTCCGTTTTTATCCGCTTTGTTTTGGACGCCTATTCACTTGGTGTTGCTGTCTTTCGTTATCGATTGCGCACAACACCCCAGTCCACATCATACCTACATTTCTCGTATGCGCCGTTATTTTTTTGTTCTTGATTAAAATTTTTTCAATTAGTTTAAATAAGTGGTAAAATATAGTTAGAATTATGTTATTTTTTGGGGCTACAACAAAAAGTCACTTGTTTGACCCATCCTTTTCTAGGCTGATGGTAATATTTTCAACTTCTGATGTAACTTTCTCCTATATTGATTTGGTCTCTTTATTAGTATACAATATCAATTATATAAGGTGTAAAAATAATGTTTTCAGCTATAATCTACATATTTGTATAGACAGACAGCTTTAGAAACGAATAAAACCCAACTTATTTTCATTGTGCTTATTTATTTAAATCTAGGTTCTAGGAATTCCTCAACTCATTCTTACCTTATTTCTTTTCTTTTTTTCCAGGCTTTCCTGTATTTATCATACATGTACGCTTACTTTGTTACGTGGCAGATTTGATGGTTCTCCCGTTTGATGCAGGCGTGTTATACTCGAGCCGGTGTGGCGCCATTAGGCAGTCTATTGTCTTCGACTCTTGTTGTCCGACAGCGGTGGTGCCACGGAGGCTCGAATCAGCTCAAGCATGACGGACACAATTCGTGTATCACGCATTGTTTGTGACTTCATAGTGCTAATTTGTTGTGGTAAGTAGAATTTTTACTTCTGTTTATAACATCCTTAGGTCTACTTAATCTTAATTCTTGTAAAATATAGTTTTTTTAGATTGATTAAATGTTTTACTAATAAATTTTAACATATTGGATAATTCTTATCAGCTATGCCTTGAAACTATTATTTGTATTTGTTATTTTAGCTATTCCTCTTCTTATCTTTCACGAGTTTGTAACTCCTTACAAGCGTGGCTTCTATTGTGATGACGAATCAATTCGCTACCCCTTTCGAAATTCGACCGTTTCCCGACAAGCACTCATAGTTGTTGGACTCATCATCCCAACTGTACTTGTATGTCTCGAATACTTCTGTTGAATGTTTTGCTACTTGTCCTAAAATTTAAAATAATTATATAAGATTTAATTTAGTATACAGAAGCGATCAAAATTTAGCGTATTTTGCGTTTTATGGACTTCTTAATAACTAAACATTTTTTTGAATTGATGAAGAAGCCTTTTGTCAGTATTTAAAATTCAGTACTTAGTCCTTTATTTGTATTTTTAATTTTTCATATCGTTATGTACGAAAATCAATAATTTTTGTCTGGCACTGTAGGTAATGAATATACTGATAATCTAAATCGAAGTTATATGCAAAGAAAATGCTAGCCATTTTCTATGTATAAGGTAGTCTAATATATTTTAAACTTGGACCCGATACTGTGAATAATTCAAATGATTCAAATGTTTTATAGATCTTGGCCACTGAAGTTTTCCGTACAATTGCATGGGAGAAAAAATGTGAAGCACAGTTCAAAACTTACCACTTGAAGCATTACTCTGTACATCGTCTTATAGTCAGGCTTTATTGCTTTATTGGTACGAAAATTTCAACGAAATCAATTAAGTTGTAATGTATGTAGTTGAACCTATTACTTATTTAGTAAACTTGTTAGAGTTTTTAGAAACATTCTAAATTTTCAATACTTAATGTAGGATATTTCTTCGTGGGTGTCTGTTTTAATCAACTAATGGTTGATATTGCTAAATACACGATAGGACGCCAACGACCACACTTTATGGACGTTTGTCGCCCTGATAAGGGCTATTTAGTTGTGAGTGATGTTGACATATTGTCTTTATAATGTACGCAGTCTATTGACTAGAAGTTTTTATAGTTATGAGTTTATCTTTGAAGTTTTACTCAGTAGTAATTGGAACTAATACTCTATTCATAGTTATAGTCTAAACTTTTTAGTGTGATCAACCGGATGTATATATCACAGACTTTGTATGTTCTGGCAACAACTCAAAGTTAATTCATGAATCTCAATTGTCGTTCTACTCTGGGCATGCTGCGTTTAGCTTCTATGCTGCATGGTTTACATCAGTGGGATTATGTTTTAACTACTTATAATTCTTTGATATGCAAACCATGTATCGCATAGTATTGGTGTGGAAAAAAGTATTTACACTTTTAAATTAATTTCTGAACTAGGTATTTTATATAGTTATATCTGCAAGCACGTCTATATCGTCCTCTCTTTTCTCGTTTGCTCTTACCAGTCATCCAGTTTTCACTTTTTGGAGGGGCTGCTTATGTCGCTTTAACTAGGGTGGGTCCACGAAAACTACCTTATTTTGATTCGAATTTATTTTAAACTTCATATACGTCATTAATTTCAAAATTTAATTTGTATGATTTAATTCAGGTGTCTGACTACAAGCATCACTGGTCAGATGTACTGGTTGGTGCTGTAATGGGCAGTGCAATTGGGATATTTGTTGTTAGTTTATTTCTTGCTATTAAAAGAATTACATATTAAGTTTTATAGGTTAATAGTTCTTGGATCCTAATTGTTTGTAATTTATAGGCTTTGTTTGTTGCTGAAGTCTTCAAACGCCGCGAAATCCCTGCCTGTGTTCCTTTCGGCGCCAATGAATTTGGATTAATAAGGTAATTATTGTGCTTTTAAGTTATTATGATGGATTCTTAATTTTATAAATATATCAGAATGGAGAAACGTGTTGACACGGATCCTACTGTTACTCACGCTATACAGTCTTTCACCGTAACAAATGAGCAAGAGGCTAGTAATCGGGATACTGTCAATCAACGACTGTGAGTAAATGCAGTTCCCTGGTGGGGTCCGCACTTTTGACTTCGTGGTGCTTGCAGTGTCTAACATATTTATTAGTTAGTCATGTTTTTTGACAAATATATATTGTAAAATGTGCCCTTCATGCCTTAAAACATGCTTACTTACTACTTTTTAATTTATTCGGCGTACTAAAATAGCTTTATTGCCTGTCATCTCGTGAGCCTAGACGTTTAATAATCATTGGTATAACATTCTTTCCTTGTATTGGTGTTTGAAAGTGAATGCAGTATAATATTGCTTATAATGACCAAAATGTTTCTAACTAGAGCATTATTACGTTTGATACTACGAAACTAAAGTAGCATAATGCATACTGAGTTTCACAGATAAAATGTTAAATGGAGGAATTTAATTGCTCGGTGTATTTTGTGTTCAGCTAATTAGACAAGTAATTGCTAGCAATAGAATTCATAGGCATTACTTATTTTACGACTTGATTAAAGATGTAATAGATTTGCTTTTAAGCGTATTTTGGGTATGCGATATTGTAGCTGAAATTTCGAAGCTTCAATATATTCTCTTTTACCACTGAATAGGGTTTAATAATCATGACATTTTACAAGGAATTACAATTTGCGGTAGTTCTGTTTTTTTAAGCAAATCGTTTTGTTTGCAATAAGTTAATCTAACATTGTGTATTCGTTTTTTTCACTATCACTCAGCAGGAGCACGGTCATCACTAAATTAATTTGTTCGAGTCCACCTGAGTACCTGCTACATTAATTTCCTATAATTCCGATTTTCCTTTGATTTTACCAGCTTTTTCGGTCCCATTACCACTAACTGTCCAGTAATTGACACTTGTTTAGAATGGGAAATTGTGCAAACGGCGAGTTTAGAACGGAAGTTCGATTGGATCCTATGTTGGTAGTGAAGGTGTGATCTTTGTTATTTGCTTCCTATTTATCGTCGTTCCACAACGGATTCTTTGGTGCGATTTTGGTGCTGCAGTTAGGAGTTACCCAATCTAAAACTTGTTTTTGCTTGACTAGTTTTTATGTTACCTAAACCTTACAATGGTTATTCATTTTCTATTTACCAACGTGCTTACATTTTTTATTTGCTAAGTAGCTGGTGTGATCAAATTGATAATTTACATAGTGCTGTTTGGCCTGGTCACTTTGATGCATTACTTTCTTGAGTGTATGAACTAATGTAGTAGTTAAATAGACCTAGGCAATCCTGCAGTATAGTAATAGGGAGTAGCTATGATTGAATTTGCTTGTTTTTTCAGTTTGGGCCACTATAGCCGCAGTTTCGATAATGGAGCTCGGTACATCGATCAGTATTGATGCCATTGTAATGCATTTAAATAGGTTATAATCATCAATTAGAGGTTCACAGAGCCATCAGTAGTTGCAGCCTAGTTATAGTTATTTTGCGATGAGGGGTCCAAAAATATGGTAATTGAAGTATTAGTCATCCATTACGCATGTTTAATGCTGTGCAGGTAAACCGCAGCACTTTCTTGTTGTCAACCCAGTCTAGATAAATATTTTGATTTATCCAATTTTATTTACCCACATCAAAAAAAAACCTAGCATATTTCTGTTTTATGGTTTTGAATGAATGTCTGATTCGAATAAGAGAATAGGTCAATGTAGAAATTCTTCTGAAAAATAACGCTAGAGAGAGATAGGTCACAAATGAATATTATATCAAATATGAGCATTACTAGGTTATGTATCTAACATCAGTTGACATGATTTATTTTTGTAAACAGGATGCGATGTATCGTTAGAGCTTTCAAATGCTTATGTTCTTTAAAAAATAAAATTTAATACAACATTGGGAATAAGTGGATATTTTAGGTATTGCTTGAAATGCTATTTTGTAAACACTGACCACTTATTGCTTTGTAGGAAATAGGATGCATTCATATATACTAGACTAATTTAATTCGCGATGAGTCGGTCGTCTTCTTTGAAATTAATATTTAAGAACTAACAGTGTTCATTTCCAGATGTCTTTAAAAATGTCCTAATGTTGGACGCGCATTTTTCCTATGTCATTTTTGTATTATCATATATTATTTAGCATAGTTTCCTTGATGGATTCGTTAAGTAGTCGCGCTGTGCAACAAATTAATATGTTGTTTTGAAATGTTTCCTAGATCCTATGATACAGGCAAATCTTCAAGATGACATCGGGTTTTCCGATTTTATGACCTTAATACAATGATTTTTTAGATATTAAGTAAATTTTTGAAGGCTTTTAAAAATGTGCGTCCACCGTTCTAGGATATACATAATTTCATAACCTGACTTGAGCTAACAGTCCAGAGAGTAGCCATTCATTAAACGCGGTGCTGTACGGCGCACGGTTTCAGCAGTTCATGTTCGCTGGCGGACTCATTTTACTCTGCATTAACAGACTGGGAAGTATCTTCGTACGGGGGAGTCAGCAGTGGTGCCGAGTATCTCTCTGTCAAGTCTAATCCATCATGGACGCGCATTCGGCCTATACACGTCTAAGATACAATTAATAACATTATATAGTTTTTCGGGATCTAGTCCATGTTTCCATTTCTTATTCAAGATTTGTGGAGTTCTGAATTTGGAATGTTGTAGACATTAGAGATTGTATAGTGAAAATAAGTGATTGCGTCAAACCTCAAGGATCTGTAGTGGTTGCGATAAATGCGTGGCATAGCTTACATATTGTTATTACATTGCTCAAATATGTGCTAGATAAATGTTATTACAAAACATCGAAACAATTCAAAGTAATACGTATGTTTAGCATTATAAATTATATTCCATTTAATTTAGAATCATAGTTATATTTTTCTATTTGTACGTATTTTTTTAAATGAACATTTGGGGAGAGAGTACCAGCCCAATCGTTCTGGTTTCTCTTAATTTAAATAAATTTCGTTAGTTCAGGGTTTCATCTTCTAAGTCTGGAGATGCCCGTCGTCAGTACTTCCAATCAATCGACAGCTGAATCAACTGTCGAGAAAATTTCTATTATCTGCCCTTACACTCGTGCTTACGCATTCGTCGAATCACCTATGAGGACGTGCGATTTTATTATACATTAGTAGTAAGCTATTATTTACTATTAGAATCACATTACTTTGGCCTAGTCATCTTTTGCTGCTTTATTTCGAACATTTTAACTAAATCGCACATAAAGCATTGCTTATGTCAAAATCTAAACTGGTGATCTTATTTCTTCTCTAATGTCGTCCAAAGCATATTTTATTAATAAAGCTTTTATAAATCTATTTGAAATTAGAGAGTATCGCATTTAAACATTTTACTAATGCTATTAAATTACATACCTTATGACAAATATTTTGAATGATTGAAGCAAAAATTAAATTACCTCATCGAAAACAACAAGGCATTTACAGCAAGTACTCAAATATAAACAAACAGTTTACATCCACAACTAAAAGGACTAATATTACAAGAATAAATCCGAGAGGTCACCACCTTTAGTTGGCGAATTTCAATCAGTCAGCGTTCTGAAGCCGGACGCATATCGCTGTTGGTGTGGTGCAGAAT
>JAJAVP010000216.1:90260-120693 GCA_020740425.3 Heterorhabditis indica | reverse complement strand
CTAATTCCCCGAAACTACCCGCGATATTTTTTGCGAGAAAAGTCAAGGATCCGATCCGACACTCTTTAAACGCTACTACGCCACTACCGCTTTGTCCAAGTAAGTATGCATTGTGAGTGAAGAAGTTGTTGTGGTTATTTTACCACTACTGCCTCGCCCTTGTGAGCACCGTGTTAGCCGATGTGAATCGAAAATTGACATAAGTGGATTATTCAATGCCGTTAGTCCTGTTTGGTCGCCGTTAGCTATAGTTTATATGAGATAGTGGAGCTTAGCTGAACCGAATCTGTCCTTTCCCTCCATACATCTGTGCTGTCTTTGTCACTAAACGACATCGTTAGCGCCAGTTTGGACAACGAAATTGTTTTCTACGCTCCAGATTCGGTCAGCCTTTGTGTTAGACTTCTTCAGAGGTTGGTTAGCAAAGGTTGAAAATTTTGTGAAAGTCGAAAAATCCTTTCTATTTTTTAGGAAATAGTATTTAAAAAGCAACATAATATTGTGTTACATCTTTTTTTTGATATTTTAACTCTACATATCTATTTATTTGATCTTCACATATGTTTATTAAATATAACAAACTACTAGATTTAAAATTCAAAACATCCTATTCAATGCTGTTGTTACAAAACGTCGGTTAATACCTTTTTTAAACGCATTAACCTGAATTCTACCCGTTTCGTTCATTTGGTTCTAAAAAATTGAATTTGGTTATGCTTAGGCTAATTTTTGTGTATATTGTTTGCACTATTTTCATTTTATGCTAAAAAATATTTACATCTTTTATCATCGTTAAAGTGACAGCCATGCATGTGACAATGCACTGATTTGGAAACTGGAATGGACTGGTTATTCTCAGGAAAGCGTGGTGCAAAATATGCCAAAAATAGTAGATTTATTGCACTTTCTGTATGAGAGAATGTGATTAATTTTATGTATTTTGTTTTTAACACTGTGAATTCGGGAATAAACTCAGTTTCTATCCTAAAATTTGTTTTTTTTTAACTGAGTTTTTTGGATAACTCCTTCACCCTGACGAATCACCCTAATTCCTGCTTTCGGTGTTTCTTTTGTTCGGATCGCTTCGCTCCCACGCCCTATCACTTTCTTTTGGATTTGGGTCAATTTTCCTATCCTAGCTCTCGCAAAGAGGGTCGACCCTCCTCAAGTCGATTAATCCTCGATTCACTTCTCTTATTTCGTATCTAAACACTTCTCATGATATATATGCAAATAACTGTATATACTTCTCTACTATCGGTGATTTATGTTATATAGAATTTCAGTTGGTCAATGTTGTTTTTTAATGCTCATAATACGTCATTTGTTTTGAGACAAAACTTCTCAATACGTTGTGGAGCGCAAAAGATCCGAAATAAATTTATTATGATTTTATACATAGAATTTGCTTATTATAGTTTTGATTTATACACTTTTTTTGTTATTTTAATGGTATGAATATATGAACAATATGAATATCGGTTATTTTAGTGAAAAATAGTTTTAGAAAGGCAGCAAAGTTATAAGCTAAAAATCTTGTGAAATTTTATAGATATATATATATATAATTAAATAACTAAGGCAATGTTTTAAAAGCAATGAGTTTTTATTCCTCTAGAACTACACTCTTGTCTCGTTTAACCGTCTTGCTTCTACATCTCAACTGGTTCGAAACCAATGAAACCGGTCATCGTTCGATGAATCTTTTCTCTCAAATCTTCACTATTCGTTGAATTGTTGAGGCTGGTTTAAAAAATAGAATTTTGACGCCAAAATTTGCTATATTAAAATTCCTTCTTTTAAGATCTTATTTTATCATTACTAAGTGGAATACTTTAGATACATAGCAATACAAAAGGTTATTTTTGCAGATATTTAGTAAACTAAAAACTATTGAAGACATTATTCTCTGTGTCGAAGTTAATTATTTTAAGTTTTATTACTTATTACTTAATACCGAAACTATTTTTCATAGTTAAATACAAATACGGATACCTCTACTTTGCATTTATTTTGTATTTTGTTATGAAAAGTCATAGTTTTGGTTATATCATTAGGTTTTTCCCATTTGTTCAGCGTAAAGTCCTCAATAGAGAAAAATAATGGAGCAGTAATCCAGTTTTCGTGAACTAGTCGACTTTGGCTTAGTTCATCGCATTGCTATACTATATTCAGCAGATATCCGGTTTAATAATGTTCTGTGACTTCTAGTGTACTTTTATTTACAAATAAATTTCAATGCTTTTAGTTTTTCAAGAGATGCGAGAGATATTTTAACGCTAATTAGTCCTCTCAACAATGTCAGTTGCTCCTGTTCCAAATATGATTACGATTGATACTAGGAAGGAAGGTAAAGATAATTTAACTGTTATTTAAAACAAGAAATAATGAAGAAAAAACATAAGAATTAAATCCGTACCTTAATGAACATTTATTGAAGTGACAGAATAAATAATCTAGTTAGGTTCGTTGTTTCAGATAACGCTCACCCCTATCGAGCTGTCCCACTCTCAACAAGAGATATTATCTTCATTATATCCTTTCTAGCAACATTCTCATTCGTGTACCTGATTTATGCACAACACCATAAGGTGTTATTCTATGCAATGACAATGTGAGCATAACCACCCTATAACTTTGATACTTTAACGTTACTTATTTCTTTAAAAACTTAAATGTTAAAATACAAGACATTCAAAGAACATCGACTTAATCAGCTCTTTCCAGTTTGATGGTAATGTGGATAATATTCATCTATACTGCGGGTATATTCTGTGTGATCTACATGATTACAATAGGATATGATGAATTCACTGAGGAAAAAAAAGAAGCAGACAGCATAGAGCAGGAGTCCACCATATAAACTTACCCATGTGAAAATAAGACTGCTGCTTTAAAAATGTAATCACTACCATAGATGAATCATCTATCTCACTTACATCTATCGTATCTTCTCCTTATAATCCAATAAAAAACAAAATTTACTTTGCAACTCTGACTGAACTGTCATTTTCCATAGATGGTGAATATGAAAGAAAAAACATCGAACAGATTATTCATAACCCATGTGTGACAAACTCGAGTAAGACCTATACTAAATAAATTAAACTTCGAAATAATACAGGTTCTTTAAATGAGAGCACAAAATCACACAAAGGTTTGGCAATATGAAGACTTGATGAAAATGGGGACCCGCAAGAGGCACCTAGCTAATAATTCAGAAGCAAGGATAAAAACTAAAGATTGTACGAAAGAAATATGAAAATATACCAAAGAATTATAAAATAATGACCACATAAGTCTTCCATTAGAGATATGATACCAAGTAGAGCAGAGGTTTAACAAACCACATCCTTAACTTATATAATGATACAAATAATTCATGAGGATAATTCTTCATCTCACATGCAGCTAGTGGAGTCAATTGAGGCATAAAACAGCAAAATTTTTAAAAAGTGATAGGATTAGTGAAACATAACTTTTCAACTTAGTTTTTGTTCACTACAATTCTTTTATTTATAGCGTCAACGTATGCTTGGTGAATCTGGACCAAGAACTGATCATCAGTTTCCATGAGATGAAGAAGAGCCGACAGGAACTATAAGTAGGTGTCATATGAATGATGCTCTTTGAAGAATATTTTTGCAGATAGTCAGAACCTCTCTCTTTTTTATTTTCCTTCATTATTTATTAGTTACTTTTACTAACAATAAATTTTTTAAAAATGCCTCTTCAAATAAATATTAACCTGTTCTTTACTTAATGGAGGAGTTGTGTTTCCTGAGCTAATTGCAAATGTCGCCTCTTCGACTGGGATGCGATTACTGAGAAGCGAGTCGACCTATTACAAGACTCGTATCACAGACAGAATATTGAGATTCATCCTATTATACATATATAAGATATAACCAAGTTATATAGCAATAAAATAAAGTATTAGTTGTATTATTGAAACTGAGTATAATCAATGCAATATACATCATTAACATCGACTTCTCCTTCACTGCCATGCACTGATCGCGTTGATAAAGCTGCTAATGAAATAGCCGATGAAGAATTAATAAATTCCTGTAACTTCACGTCAATAATAAACTTTAAATATGTGCAAAGAACATTGAATTTCATAATCAATTATTATAGTCTAAAAATATTCTTTAAAATTTATTACTAACCTGAAATTGTGTCCGTCTGTTAGCGGATCGCAAAAAATCTTTTTCTAAATCATCTGCGCACACCATTGTAGCTGGAGCCTATTCAAAGTTGACTTTTGTATTGGTGAAGTATAAAATTCTATACATAAGTAATGAGAAGAAAATCTACTTGTTATATCAAACAAAAATAGTGACCACCTTAGTAATTGTCTTTGGCTGTTCCTGCACCATAAGCTTTTGCAAAAGAACAGGCATATCAGCAGCAGGTTCGGGTGATGGTGATTTATCCTGCTCTTGGTAACTTGCAGCCTGTGACAATGAGGCACTATTGCCATCCCGACGAGTACGCTAGAAATTTGTGAACAATGCACTGCTACATGTGAAATACGTTTTATCTTAAGCTCAATATTTTAGAGAAAGATGCATTTCTTCTGTAGCATACATTTGCAACAAACAAATAAAATTGTTATCGAAAAATTATTTAATAAACCATTATAACCTTAATTTAAATACTCGGAATACACTTCTCACCATTATTATAACCACTAAACATCTATTCAAGCCTTTAATTTATCAATAACTAGTGATAATTTTTCAGAATTTCGTATAATTTTAGTTAGATTTCTTTATCAATTACTTGAAAATAATTTTTAAAAATATGTCTTTAAATATGATTTAACTGCAAAGAAAAATAAATGCATTAATTTTAAATTTACCTCTCTGCTTGTACTAGGTTGCTGTGCGGCCTTTAATAGGTCAAGAAGTTGGTTTGATTCATTTGAAGGTGGGATAGAAATAGGTGATGTTGGCTTGTCAGTGGACATTGCAGTCTACAATAATAATAACAATAATAATGATAATGATAATGATAATAATAATGATAATAATAATGATAATAATAATAATAATAATAATAATAATAATAATAATAATAATAACAATAACAATAACAATAACAGAAATTGAACTCAATGGGTGTTTTTTTAAAATATTTTGCTTAATTGCATCTGTAGACATGTTCTAATCAATACACAGTGCATGTATTTTCTCCAATAGCTTAATGAAATGGTTGATATAATATTTAAATTAAAATTACTATTAATAGATTTGATATATAGTAAAAACGAAAAATACCCTGCCACTCTTCACTTCCTCGATGAGGCGCTCTAAGAGTCGGAAAATACGTGAGCAATCATCCTCTTTATAAAACCAAAGACCGCTAATGATACCTGCAAACATCATAACTTTGTGTATAACTCATTAAATCCCATAGTGCGCTTATTCACAGCCACAGACAATTTGAGGAAATTTACCCGGACCTTTTCTAGGTAACTGGCAGAAACATTAAATACAGGTATTAGTATACGTAGTACTTAGAAATTACATTAATAATAAAAATAACATACCATCAGGCTTACAAAAGAATAAATACTGTCCTTCATGTTTGATTTTAATGAGTGGATTGATGGGTTCGATCATATCCGTAAGAGACTGCCGGTTGGCGATCATCAAGCAAAAATAATAATAAAAAATACGTTGCAGTTAAGTAAATTAAATGACAAGACAGAATTTTAATGTGCAGGCAAGACTAGGGGACTTTGTGACTTAACAACATAATTCATAAAAGAAATTAGTAAGCAAACATTTCAAATGAAATGACCTTTGACTTGAAGTAAAATATATCCAACCTATAAAATGGTTTATCAGCTCTTTGATATATAAACATAGCTCCATCAACATCAGTCTTCTCCCATGTTCTTGACTCATGACGAAACTTGTATAAAGCAGCATGTGTGGCCTACATTAAGGAATATTTGACAAAACGGTAAAATACTTAATTTTTCTTCTTTTCATCAGCTAAATAGTAGTTAACTAGAAGTTACTAAGTTCTTTATTTGATAGCAGAAAACAAACAAACCTTGTCGAGAATTGCAACAGCACACGGATCAATTCTCTGAATTGATACAAGATTTCTTGCAGCTAAAGCTGGATCATTCTTACTTTTCTGATCCATGTTTGTCATGTATTAAAGCTGATTAATAATAAATGATTAGAAATACTTTTATTAATAATAGTTTCTCTTCAAAAGTTCGTAAATATAAATATGAAGTAAGATTAAGCAGCCCAAATATATCCTATAATTAGAGGATTAAAATAAACTTCAAAAAATACAGATTTATCACGAACTATTGGTAATAATCATATTAAATTGATTGAAGTATAACAGCCAATCATAGTATAAAATACAGTAGCCGCACGAAATGGTTGTGCGACGCGGCGAGAGTACTGGCGCATGCTTTTTTTATCGTACAGCTGTCGTAATACTCTATTTATGTTTCCTGCAGAAAATGAAGTTCCAATTCCATTTAAATTACAGTTAAATTTCAGACAATGTAGATAGCAATATGTGGCCAATATGATATATGTATTATTAAATAAAACTATACTCTAGGAAAACCTAAATGATAAGTTGGCGAATTAAAATATCTACAAATAGTTAGTTCTTTAGTGCCTAAATTCCTCCTAGGTGAGTTATTTAATGCTGCTTAACATACTAAAGATGCGGGAAACTAGTAAGTTAAATATTGTATCGTTCTACCCTTCTAAATTTTAAATTTGGAAAGTAAGTTTGCACATTGATGGAAACGGAATTAGTTCAAGCACTAGAGAAAATCCATGTAAATACTTTACGGTAACACGTAAGAAACTTTCTTTCTATGCCTAATGGAATCACCTGCATTAGTACTTTCACTTAATGTATATTCCTAAATTTTGTGACTTTTCCACAACGAAGGCCTATGCTAATCCTAGTTTTAGCGCTTACAATTATGCGTCTGCTGACTCTCGTGGTCTGGTATCTCTCCTTCTCATTGCACATCCCAGAATTGATTTCTGTTTTGCCATGACGTATGAACACAACCTTATGTCGAATGAATAGTGTAATTTGGAAGTAATTAGCTGTATTTTGTTCTAAGCAACTTTTCTATTATTGTTTATGTAAGAGTTTTAATTAGGAGTAAATATACTTAAATATAGAATGATTAATTTTCTTTTGTTAAGAGGTGGAAGTCTTGCGTTACTATCCACATATTAGCGTTTCATTCTTTATGACTTGTATTTCTAGAAGATAGTTGTATTCTTAGAACGAAGTATCTATGTTGTTAATTCAATTATCCTTGAAATGTTTAATTAAAAGCTACTTTGTTTGCCAATATTGCAATTACTATTACAGTTACAAAGTAATAAAATAATCATAGTAATCCTCAGCGAGTGGTTCAGTAGGTATGGTCTTGAAGGTAAATTTAGGCACAATTTATTTGAGATATGTAGAAGTATCAGTAGGACACTTCGTATATCACTTTCTAGCTCTTATTTTATTGTTATAATTTAATTAAATAATTTTGCTATTATCGTCATAGATTCTTTTTAGATTTCATGTGTCTTTTCATATGTATTGAAAATATTTTTTTACTTATTTTGCTTAAATTCTTGATTTTACAATTTCATGTTACAAATATTCTTATTTAATCGACATGTGGATATTCAAATCACATATTTTACAGATTTGTTCCATTATTGTTTCATAGAAACAGGACATATTGCGCTCTAATAGTATAATCGATCAATATGACTGCGGACGCGAATAGAGCTGAGTCTCTAGTCTGTATGGACAGGGCTAGAGAAGCTATCAAACAGGGAGATGCTGAAAAGGCCAAGCGGATGCTTGGAAAAGCTAAAAAGTTGGATCCAACACAAGATATAGAATGTAAGTTCTCTGCGTAAATTCTTGAAATTGTGAGTATAATCCAATTTAGATGTTAAAGCATGCTTTTTATAACTACAATGATTATTACTAAATGGGGAAGTACTAAATTACTCTTAAGACGAGACTTTCTCATGGCTATTACTTATAGGTTTATATGATTTTGTATAAATTTATAGTTTGGTTTTAACGAATTTTGAACCTTATATTGTAAGTATAATTTATTTTAATAGTATGAAAGTGTGTACTTGTATAATGTTATACTTCTATCATTTGATCGATACAGTCGCAGAAATCATGTTGTAATCTGTGATATAGTTCATTTTATTTTCCTCAATTCTCTACATTTTTGGGCCGGCGGATTCTATCTGATTCTATAACTCACTAAAATGTTCCATTTATAAATGGAAATATAACTATTTTTTAGTTCTACTTCGGAAGGCAGGTTCAATAGGTGCCAGTAGTGAATCGTCTTCGTGTGATTCTGAAGAACGTAGCTATGCTCATGATGATCATTATGAAGAACCAAGTTTGAGAAGTCGTAAGACGCATAAAAGTCCTTTAAGGTCAAGTAAGTATTTTACTCTAGGCAATGAAAATCAAATCTTGTTGTAGCATCTTCTAAAATATGGGACTTATTCAGCTTATATCTGGTTATCTAGATATCGTTAATAATGCGGTGAATGGTGCTAATTCTCAATCGAAACCTTCTAAATCACGATCTTCATCGCGCACCCCTAAGCTGGGTGTGGATTATACAAAAGAGGTATTCTGTTTTTATTTAGCTAACAACTTTATCTAAAATAACCTGTAACAATACAGATTTTTGATTTCAGCAAGCTGACTTAGTAGAACGAATTCGTCACTGTAAAGATTACTATGAGATTTTAAAGGTATTTGTTCTTAAAGACATACTCATTCTAAATTCTTCTGAAATTACTTTGTATTTCTGATTCTCTAAGTGTTTAAATATTTGTTTAATTTGAGGCAGTTATTTATAGGTAACGAAAACAGCGGGTGACAGTGAAATTAAGAGAGAATACAGGAAGATGGCTCTTCAGCTTCATCCAGATAAATGTAGAGCACCTCATGCTACTGAAGCGTTTAAAGGTTAGCTTTGCGCATGCATACAAATTTAGCAAATAGTATAGGTGGTTATTATATGAATATAAGTCATCTTTAAGCACTTGGAAATGCATATGCTGTACTATCAAATGAAGATAAGCGAAAACAGTATGACATGTATGGGGCAGATGCAGATAATATGAACAGAGGCAGTCGTTCTCGTTCCCGAAGAGGGGACTTTTTCGAGTATGATTATGCCCATGGATTTGATTGTGGGTGAAATAGTTTTTTTTAATTAATTGAAAAATTAGCTACTGTTTTTATTATCCAGAAATGTGAGTTATACAGTTTCGTTAATTTCCACAAAATTGGCGTTCTCTTACAGCTGACTTCAGTCCTGAGGAGATTTTTAATATGTTCTTTGGTGGTGGTTTTCCCTCAGATTCTGTTCGTCGTGGTAGACAACGCTTCAATCATTCAAATCAACATACTCACGACAATCACAATCAAAACGAAGTAAAAGTTAACACTTGAGTTCTATTTCCATTCTTATCTTACGTTGTTCTGTAGTTTTATAAGGTGGTTTACAGAATCCCTACGGTCCTCTTCTTCAACTTCTTCCATTAATAGCAATACTTGTTCTGGGTTTGGTAGCTCAATTTATGGTCGGTGATCCCGCATATGCTCTTCATCAATCTAAGTACGTCTATTTAAATAAAATGTACTTATTAGGTGAGTTAAAATTAAAAATAGGTTTTATATTTTTCAGTAAATATCCCGTGAAACGCCTAACTCAAAGTGATCTTAAAATACCCTATTTTGTTCGACATGATTTTGAACAATCTTATCGTGGTAGAATTCATCAGGTATCGTGTTTGCATGGTTCCTATTATTATTAGTACTATAATATTTCAGTATAAGAGCAATTTATCTATTTAATGTTATAGTTTATCTCTTCAGGTCGAAGCGCAAGTGGAGGATGATTATATTCAGCAAGTTAGGATGAATTGTTACAAAGAACAAAATCAGAGTGTGTCTTAGTAATTTATTTGCATGCGTACATTTATTATTATTTTTTAATTGAATAGTATTATAGAAGAAACTCTGCTCTATCGTGCTCGCTGGCAACGAGACGAGGACATGCTGCGCCGAGCAAACCAAATGAGTATGCCGCATTGCGATAGACTAAAAGAAATATACAATCGGTGAAAATTGCTAGCATAGTTCCATTATGGGTGTAATACCTTCAAAAATTTATTATTAATCTCGTTTGGGGAACAATCTTAATAGATATACGAGGTAACACATTAATTCTTATTGAAAGTATTAAATGAAGTTTAAACTATAAAGAATTGATCACATTTCCTTCTCTTCTACTCATAGGAAGCCAATAATATTTACAATGTATGATATATAATAAACCATATGTATGTAGAGCATCATGAAAGGTACGTGGTTTCTTGTGATAGATTAGGGATATTTGATCTATTCATTTAGTTCAGCTCACTGTTATGCTACATGATTTCTTTCTCTGCTATCTGTACTATGTACTTCATACGAAACGAGTCATGTAAGTAGTAACCATTTAAGTATGTTCTATATGCGAATCCGCACCATTGCTCACTTTCCCTCGTTTGAACTTGGGTAATATAGGAAGGCACATATTAGCTTATCTAAGATAATATGTGATTTGTATTCGTATATTGATTTCTTTCATTCCAAACTTCGAGCATTACTAGGTTCTCCTTTCAGTCGAAATTATGTATGTCCATTATAGTTACACTCAGTATATATATACACTTAGATATTATACTCAATAGAGAATAATTAATAGGTAGGAAGTTCAAATTGTTTTTATTTGAGAGTTATTCTCTCTTAACCTGTGATACATGCCAAAATTTAGTGTTCTTTGCCCGTATCTGATAAGTTATTCTTTGAAAGATCATCTTGCTAGTGAACTTTATTGAATTGTGCGTGTCGTATTTCATTTATGTTTGCCAGCATTCATATTGTGAGTTGCCGCTAATCCACAATGCATAAGTTGGTTTCTCAATATTTGTTTGTTTATTAATTGTTTTATACTTTAAAGTAATCAACTGGTCGTTCCACTATCCTGTGCCAAAGCGGTGCAGATTATAATGCCTGATTGGGCAGGGGTGAATGTATGTTCATTAATTCTAGTTATTTTTGTCTAATCAGAACTTATTACTTTATATTTAGATATCATACAATTACTAATAGTTGTATTAGATTCTCTATTCATTCGAAGAGTAATTAGTTCTTTCAGGTTGATTTAGTTTTGGATCGAGAAGCTGAAAGTGGAGTTTTGGGACGTTTTACATGGGAAAAATATTTGGAAGTAGGATATTGCAAATTATTTCGATGTAATTTCAACTATATTCATATTGTTCAATCAACTCTTTTAAGGCATCTGGCACCCTGCCATGTTCTGATTCGGCTTTGTTCAAGCATGTTGATTATATGGATCAAACAGTTCTAGAGCGACTATGTGCACCTGGAAAACACCTTTTTGTCAATACGGAGAATGGTGCAAGGGTTGCACAAATTGAGGCTAGTTTTAAATGTTAATTAGTGCTTGTTTAATTATATTTTATATGCTGTAAATTTAAGGTTAGTTGCAATGATTCTATATTCATAGAATATCTTGACCGCAGCTGTGAACGAGAGTGGATAACTGTGGATAATATCATAACCAATGCTAACGATATTGAAAATGCTAAACGGTCCGTTTATAAACCATTTAATAGTTTTATTTATACTTTAAATCATGGCCAGTAAAATATTTTTTAAGCATTCTATGTATTGACAAGCGCCGGTCATGGAAATTTATTGATCCTCTTGAATTAATACAATATCGAAACTCGTTTAATAAAAAATTATCCGAGTTAATTCAGGTATTACGTTATTTCATGTGCTTTTCTACTTGTATTAATCACAGAGGAATATGTATAAATGTAATTTGGTAATAATTTTAGAGAGGTCAATACTTCGAAATGCAGGATGCTAGTGAACCACGGATTGTGCTTTGTTGTAAAGTTCTCGAAAATTATAATGGAATAGTTATGTATGAATGCCAGGAAAAGGTTTGTTCATTGGGAGTCTTAAGACTTTAGCTGTGAGATGTATAAAACAGTTTAACGAAAGAATAGTTCTAATAGTTCACTAATATATAATAGGATCTATGGAGAAATTAAGGCAATTCGACCTACTATAAAATAATTGTTTAGATATCCAGTGTTGCTTATAGGTTATGGTTGTTCATCTCTGTGAACCTCGTTGTCATGCTATGGGATGGGCTCTTTCAGGAGCTCAAAAGGTTTGCTGTCTAACATTTTCATCAAATAATAGACATTGATTTAATTTTATTGCAGGTAAATTATAGTGCGAGGTTTAGTGAAAAGATGGTTGAGAATTACAATTTAAATCCTGTTCCATCAATAATTTTTGAAAGCACGAAAGTGTCTGAACATAACATGCAGGTAATGTTCATCGAAATTTGCAAAATATTTAAGTGATTTCTAAACAAATTTATCAGGTTGGTGTACTCGTGGAGGTGTTGGATATTGCAACGGGTGCTGGTTTTTTCCCAGGCCATGTTTGTGAGATTATAAATGAGCATTATTTCAAAGTTTCAACGAGTTCTTCTGCTGATGACGAAATCCATGAGGTGGATTTATATTGATTAAACATTTAAATACATTCTTTAAAAATTAACAAAAAAATTTCTTTAAGTTTAACTATCATTCTTAGCTTGTCTTTCACCGTGGCTCGCCTGGAATATTTCCTGTTGGATTCTGTGCAAGTATGTTATATGTTTTATCGAAACCAAAGAGAATGGCTAATCGAGTAGTACTACCTGAAGAAGATGATAAATGGTCGTGGACAATATATAAAGATGAATGGGGAATAGAAGGGGTTTGTTAATCATATAAAACTATTTTCAGTACACTATATATATATACATTTACTTATTTATTTATTTATTTGTTTACTTATAATTTTAAAGGTTATAGGTACCTTCCACTGAGACTCATTTCGATAGCGTAATAATTAAGCATAAAATACCAGCAATGCAGCACGTAGAAGTTTGTTTCTATATAATTACCATATAATTTTCTAAATTTACTTAGCATTTATTTCTTTTTCTTTTACATGCATTTTTAGTTATTTTGCTATCAACAAGGTACGATGTGTGCTGGTGTGATTACGCGATCGCTTCGTAACCATGTTTTCGTTGTACCCACTTGTGATGGAACTTTGCGCTCCATAATGTTGAATCACAAGTGCGTTCTGCAGTTATTTTAATGATATTTTGTATTTTGTCCTTCTCTATGTATGACTTTCTACATACGGTATGTATCCATTAATTTTATACTAAAATGATTGCTTTATTATATCACTGCCATTTAATTTAGTTCAACCGCTATCTTCCCTTGTGGATTTGCTGAGAAGTATAATCTTCCATTCATCGAGGACCCACCTTTCCATACTTTACCTGTTTTAAAAAACTTGAGTATGTTTTAAATTTATTTGGTGTTGTCGCAAACTCCTACTTCCTTATATAAATATTATATTTCAGAAGCAGCTCGCTTCGATATATTGCAGCGTGAATATTCTTCCATTCCTGGACCAGTATTCAGGCAAAGAACAAAAAATGATAAGGCATTTATGTCCGCAGTTTGGTTGTGTGGTATGAATTCAATGGATTTTGTTATTATTACCTCTTGCTTTCTGGTCTGATTAAATTTCGTAACTTGAATTCCATAAATGTATTTGTTCAGGAGATCTTTGGTTACCACGCCTTTATGTTCGTCGTTCATGTCGTTACGGTCCTATGATGGATCCGAAGTTGTTCTCTGGATTTCGAGACTATTACGATGCTGGACCGCTTCCACATATTATTAAACTAATAGTTAAGGTACTGCTGGAATTAGACGTGGGATTTCTAGGAATTTAAATGCTTATTTTAAGGATTTGTTTCACTGTGTCTATGTTAAACTTCGTCCAGAGGTGGAGGCGATGTTGGATTCAGGAGATGCGGATACACCTTGTGTTATTGTTAAATATAAGTGGAGGGCAGAACACCATATTATGAGAGTAGCAGCTTGCGAATCAGCGAGTCAAATGGCTGGATGGTTAAAGGTAAATAGTGGTAGAAATAAAAAGGAAAATCATTGTTTGAAATCAGGTTTTATAATTTGCTTTATTATACAGGTTCTTCTTCGTTGTCTCGGTTGCTGTCCAAATTTAATATCCTTCGACTCTTCTACTCCGTGTACCTACGCATGTCATGCAAAAGTTATCGAGAATGATGCCTTTTTTGAGGTATTTCGTCGTCAAATATCATTTCTCTAGTGGGTACCTTCTCTTTGTTAAATTCTTTGTTTCCATGCCCATTCTTTACCGTAATTTTAGGTCGAAACTACAGACAAAGATAAAGATTCATCCCGTGGGAGTAATGTAGTGTCAGCTGAAAAACGTTTAGCAAGGTTCTCCTATTCTATATTTTAATTTTTTTAGATTTAATATATATTGCAGTAGAGTAGTTTTATAGTAGTCTGCATAGTTTTATAGGCAGCTTAGGAAGGAAAGTTTAAAAACTACATCTTTATCCAAAAGACGACGGGGAAATTTTGTTGAGGACAAAGCAAATATTTCAACTTCAAATATATTTACGCCACCAAAACAGAATGATTTTTATATGGATTCGAATAATGTGAGGGTTTGACAGTTCTATAGTAATTTAGTATTCTTCTTCAATGATTTATGTTTTTATTTCTAAAGCTATCTGATGATGATGATAGCAATTCACGCCCATCTCTTGATGAGATGCCTCGATTGGAGCGAAATCAGCCAGTGGGTATTAATGGGCCTGTCTCTGCTGGACGAATTCCCGTAAACGGAACCAATGGATGCATTAATTCTCGTATACGAACTCATATTACTCCTCCAGGACCCTTACGCCTATCAGGCGAAAACACTCTTCTGGTAGTAATTTTAATTCTAGTCTTCATCCCCTTGCTTCTATTACATTGGCTCAATTTTTTCTTTAAGTCACCTTCTCGTCCTATACCCCTAATAAGGCTAGGTGGAGATCCAATGGAATGGAATCAAAACCAACTTCGAAGGTTCCTTATTAGTACATTTCCTGATCTTGGAGATGTCATCGATGTATTATATAGAGAAGTAAGTACCCTAGACTTTTCCTTGTTCTTTTTAAATATGTTCATTTAGAATATCGATGGGGCTCAGTTACTGTCGTTTTCTGAACAGGACTGTATAGACTCGCTTGGACTTCTTCTTGGACCAGCACTTAGGCTCTTTGAAGTCATCCAGGTTAGAAATATTAGTTATGGGTATTGTTTTAGTTTTTAAAACTATCGAGGATATTTATAACAATTTAACGTTGTTTTTTATTCTACATTCAGAATGAAATATCTAAACTATTATTCTTTTTAAACTCAAAAATTTCAGGCTATTCAAAGTGCCCACGATGAACATTTCGGGTAAAAATATCTTGTCTAGGAACTTGCTCTGTTGTTGTCATTTTATGTTACCAATTTCTTGATTGTATTATGGCCTTAATTTTTTTATAACGTGGTATAATTACGGTTTTAAAAGTTTATTTATTGTATAGTATTTTATTTTGATAGCTTAGAGGGTACAACTGCCAATGTTATAAAATAACTAAAATAAAATATATGCTTTTGTACATTTATCGCTTGAACTCATTGAATTTATGACTGAATTGTCCAGTCTAACTATGAGATTTAATTGTTTCCAGCATTTTTCTATTGTTGTAGTTGACTGAGATTGAATCCATATGAAAATACTATATTGTCCTGGTTTCAATGGTTTACAGTGCAAAACAATATTTTTAAGAGCCACCAATAGGCGGTGGTAGGTAGTTAATGTAGGCCATTAAAATGTTTGATATCAAATTGTTTCTTCTGCAAATGCAATATTATATGGATTCTGTGAAACCAAGTAGAAGCAAGGGATGAGTGTACGAGATCAACAGTTGCCCTTGAGTATGAGGTTTTTTCAGCTTGGGTATGGTATGGTTAAGAATGTTCATCTGTGAGTTTCTATGACGTCAGAGCATCTATGAAATTAAGATATCGCACATCTCTAGGTTGCCAGGAAATTATTCCTATGGTTTATTTCAAGATTAGAAATCCGTACATTTTCATTTGTAATTTTTTAATGTATTGTTTTTACTGCAGTTAATAATATCCGTACAGAATCTGGCTTTTACGGTATTCAATTTAAACTGGACATTTGAACAGGTAATGAACATGACAATGCTATTTTAAAATTTAGTTTTTGTTCGTTTGTACTGTATCTTCTCCATATTCTATAATCTGTTTTCTTCGATTTTTCATTATTTAAACAGCGAATATCTGGATATGGCGGAGAGTTGATTCAGTGAGCTGGTGTGATCTGACGGCCATCATCAACATGAGCATTTCTGCTGCTGAAGATGTCAATGGTTGATTTCGTTCATATTTCATTTATTTGATGAGGGAATAATCTATTGTTTAGGAATATCTTGTGGTTTATTATAAGTTAAGTTGTATGAATGGATTCATTTTTGCATAAAAGTAGATGTGATTATTAATATTACCAAATTTAATATTAATACTATGCCTGTTTATGTAGCGATTTTCTGTGTAGAAATAAAAATGCTTCAGAGATTCTTTAAGGTGGTATTACCAAGTCGGGCAAATCTTATCGAAAGGATAAAAGGGAGGGTTTGCCTCTTTATGTACCCCCTCAAATAAGAGACAAACAGAGCCAAAACCGTGTTACATCAAAAACTAGGAAGGATATTGAAGATACGGACCAGTAAGTGGTTCCTTATTTTTGAGAGAAAACTAGTGTTATTGGTCCTATATTTTATGTTTGTTTTCATGCAGAAGCTTATGCAAATCGGAGACGCTTCAAAATCAATTTCCTCATATGCATTCTATAACCGTAGCCGTTGTTGATATGTAGGTTGATACCGAGTTTCCTTTAAATTTCAAAAAAACTCAAATTTTTATAGCTTGGATAACTCTAGTCAGCCACTCCAACTTAATGAAGACTACATAAATGAAAGAAATAAGTTAGTTTCTTGTTAATAGTTAGTATAGAATGAAAATATTTACGAAATGTTTTCCTTTCTATATTTATAACAGTTAAAAAGGTATAATTATGCATCTATTATAGTGTAATGCGGTTTGGCTGTTTTATCAGCAAGATAAATTTTTGTTTTGCATATCGGTTTGTTGACCATTACAATAGGCTAATATATGTGATATTTTATTTACTTCTCTTATTTATTATTTTTGGAATAATTCATAAATTTAGTTCAACTAATCAACATGATAAGTGTTTGCTGGGACTTGTGAATACAGAAGAAATTTCTCAGCCAGGAACCACTTGTGTTTCGAGCAAATCAGATTTAGTGCCGATTAAGGTGAGTTTCCCTATATTATATTTTATATCCATATAGCTCAAAAAAATGAAATGCTAAATACTTTAGGAAATGGTGTTAAATCCCGATATTGTTAATGCCTTGATCGAAGAAATGGATTCTGGTTATGACCATAGAAACTACGAGGGTGTGCAAAGAAATTCAGATAATCATAAGAAGAGAGAAAGAGAGAATGGTGAGATACGGTTGAATAGACCAGTACTACCGAAGATCCCAAGAAAAGAGGTGGATAACGACAGTGGGCAAAAGAGTAAGGTACCACTGATCAACTAGATTTCTGTGCTTTATTGTGTTAAAGGTGTTCTTTTAAATAGATATTTGAAGTTAAAAAATTTTTTAAATCTCCCTAATCACAGGCACATTCTTTCAAACTATCACTATTGACATCTTGTGATAGAAGGAACCATAATTCAAACATGAATAGGAGTCAAATCAAATATGGCTATGACGATGTCAGTATCTTTTATTCTTTTAATTTGTGAGAACATACTTTTCTGGTCACTATTTAATGATCACTATAGAATTTTAATATATTTAGCTCAATTTTAGATTTTATAGTTTGCTAGAATGTTTTCAGTTTATCAATGCTGCCGAAGAATTTATTGATTCACATTGTCACCTTGATTTTATCTATAATAAGTTAAATCAGAAAGAAGGTTCACTCGATATGTGGATGAAATGTTACCCTACCATGTTCCCAAAAACTTTTAGAGGTTAGTCGTGACCCAGATTTAAATTCCAATAGTTACTTTAAATCTTTATTATGGTATATTTTAGGATGTATCCCAAATTTTATTGAACCAGCATTGTTTATCAAAGGATTGGGAAATGAGGAAATGCATGATCCCAAGTGGATCTCAGATGAACTAAAGGTGTGAAATCACTTAGATTTATTGTATAATACTATTTCCTCATATTAATCGAGATGTTCTATTAATATCCTAGGCTTAGAGTAATTCTCACTTTATGAGTATTATTTGAATCATAAACGATAACATCATATTTACGTAAAATTGTTGTAGAACCCTTACGTATTGGGTGCTACATATGGCTGTCATCCACACTATTCAAACATGTTCAATTCTGAGGTATATGATTATATCAAGAATGCATGCATCAATAGAATGTCATCAAAACTAGTGGCAATAGGAGAGTGCGGTATCGACTTGTACAAGTAAATATTGAAACTACACTATTTCTTATTTATCAATTTTCTATTATGTATATTTTATTTAGAAGTGATTGCTTACTTGATGATCAAAAGGCAGCGTTAAGAGAACAAGCTGTATTAGCCAGCGAGTTTGGCGTACCAATTGTTATCCACTGTCGATCAGGAAAAAGAGGCAATGCGGAGCAGATTTGTCTCGATATTCTTAAAGAAGTGAGTTTATTGAAATTATGAAATGGCATAAATAACTTCAACAGCGTAATATTTACATAACAGAACCTTGAACGTTTCCACAATATACATCGTCATTGCTACACTGAAGATTGGGAAACTGCGAAAATGTGGATCCACCAACATCCAAATGTCATGTTTGGTACGGTTTCTAGCTTTTGTTTTATGCTATGACTTACCATTTTAAGCTAATTGGATGATTCATACACTTAGGTTTTACTTCAACTATCGCAAAATGGTCCATTGGTTCTAAACAATATGAAGTTCTCGAAAATATGCCGTTAGACCGAATCCTTCTTGAAACCGATGCACCATATTTCAAACCCATGCAGGTTCGTTTTTTTAGAATGTATTTATTCTTAAGATTCTAGTTTATTTTGGTTAATATCTTTGTGATTTACTTAAAAAGCTTAAGGTTTTTTTATAGTTTTATTCTGCTACTGAACGGACTACTCCAGACAATATCTCAATGCCAGGGATGGGTAAATATTTTCATTAATTAGCGTAGAGTTGTTATTAGCATCAAGTATCTTAGCAAGGGTCTTGTATGAAAAGATATCATTAAAACGACTTGTATAAGTTTGCTTTATTAACAATTACTTCTGGTAATGATTTCACAATTGTAGAGCTTAGGCCTGTTATAGTAGACTAGCGTAGGTAAACGAATTTTCTTCTAAATTTTGAATACAAAATTGTCAAAAGATTATTCTTATATCTCGCTTCGTTTGTTATATGAAATTATATATTTTTAACTATTCCTTTATAATTTCAGCGATAAATGTCGCTTTCTGTTTGGCAACAGCAAAAAACATCCACGTAGATGAGGTTCTTCGAGTGACCCGAAGGAATACTGAAAGAATGTACTGCCTTAATCTATAGCTATATTAATAGGATTTTAAAACGTTTATCTTCAAGGCATTACGGATCATTAGTTTCGGGTTTATTTCATAATAATTTACTGTTTGTAGAGATGCGTTTCAAGATGGGACTTTTACCATTAGTAATTGAATAGTAGTATTGACTGAGTTTTATTTCTGTAGAATTATGTGAAAATCCGTGTTGTTTCCTGGCCTGAATATATTACCGAATAACTGTAATAATAGTATTGACTGAGTTTTATTCCTGTAGAATTACGTTGATAACCCAACATTCCCTATGAAGCTTTATGAGGCTGTGTTGATTTTAGAACTATTGACTTTATGAAACTTTTCAAAGGATGTTTCTTTAACAATATCTAAATACTCAAGTTTAATTATGTTAAATGACATACTACGTTTAATCACATTTAAAACTGATGAGTGGGTAAATAGTTGATTATGACTTTTAATGTATTTATAGAACTTACTGTTAGTGGCAGATAATCAGCGAATCAGGCACCAATCAATCATTCTCAATATCAATAAGAAATCATCAGCATCTCTTAACTTTTTATAGTTATTGAATTAACGGATAGATCTACCAACCACTTAGAAATCCAATTTAGATCAGGATATGACGACTAGATCAAATAACAATATGGGTTAGGGAACACTGCAACTTTCTGCTCTTATGTTAGTATGAGTTTTTTTAGTTAGTCAATAATGGTATGGGTAGATCACAGCCCCTGCCACGCCTACTTTTTCACTATTGGCCCACTATTCCTGTGAGTTTCGCAGGCTCCTCCTACTTTCTCTGACCACTAATTCATTAGTTAACTATCTATTACTCTTATACTAGTGTTATGATTCGACTAACAGCTTTAACAATACTGTTTTGTGGTGGGAATGGATGGTGGTAAGTATTTGCGTTATTAGATGTCTATTGTTTCTAACTTAATTATGGGCTTAACCAATGTTTATTTTAAGGATATAGATTATTATAATAGTAGCTTGCAGGAAAACTAAATATTCCGGCACCGATAAGTTTTTTCATGCTACATCGATACTTCAAAATTTCAATTCGCTTTTGTCTCCTGATCCATTGTTTAAAATATGAAAAACGATTCTTTGCAAATTCTAGGGCCTGTAGGATATTTTTGGTTACAACCTTTGTATGGATTATAGTTATTTAAATAGTATTATAACTTCTCAGTCACAAATAAGTTAGTCTATTAAATATTTCTAACTCATATTGAAAACAATCTAATTGTACATGTAAATGATGCCAATTTTGTCATTTGGAATATCTCCCATCTAGAGACTCTTAACTTCAGAAGTAGTTCCCAGCTGATGATAACTTATGTAGCAATTGAAACTCCTTGTTTCTGGATTCAGTATCTCTATTTGGGCGTTCTCATTAGGGATAGCTCTTTATGGCGCGTGCTCATTTTATGAGCGGGCGGTGTGGTGAAAAAGACACCCATGACCCGCCGACACTTTATGACCTATTTACAAACGTATAGGTGGAATACCTAGACGAGACTATTGGGTAACGGATACCTGGTTTAGCTGGTATTTATAATAAAGCCGAAAAAATACTGTTGTTTTAGTAGATGAGTGTAGAAGTGTACAAAATATATTGTATACTCTATGGTTACAGGCTGCTATCAGAGACTGATCCTGCTCGATTATCTGTTCATCCGTCAACATGTGCCATGATCCCCGGACTTTCTACTCGTCAAAGAGAGCTGTGTGCTCGTCACCCAGATACTATGAAGTACCTTGTTAGTAGATTTATTATATATACTAAGAAATATTATTTTTATTTAACGTTTTGCTAGGTAGCTTAGTGCTCAAATCTTTCATGGTGGAATGGCTAATTTTAACAGTAACCTTTAGATTGAAGGTCTTCGTACTGCTATTAGTGAGTGCCAGCAAGCATTTCGTAATCAAATATGGAACTGTACTCTTACAGCTCGAGGAGTTGGGACAGCCCCCCTAAAAAGTAAGCTTATATTTTTTGAACAAATTTTTAAAAAAAATGTGTGGTTAAATAGTTTTTTAAGATTAGTTTTTATTGTTTAGCAATACTGACAGTTGCATTATAGTTGCTTCAAAGGAGTCCGCTTTTGTCTACGCTATTTCATCTGCTGGAGTTAGCCATGCCCTCGCAAGAGCCTGTGCAAGAGTTAGTTTGATATATTTTATGTTTTTAAAGACTTCCTATATCTTGTTAAGTGGCATATTTTTAGTTAGATTTCACTTTTGCACGGCGAAACTAAGTTTTGTTTTTATCAGGGTCTGATTGACGATTGTGGGTGTGGACCAACTCCTACAGGTCTTTCCAAGAAATTTGTCTGGGCTGGATGTTCAGATAATGTTCGATATGGTAATACATTCTGCAGAAAGTTCATCGACGTTAATGAGAAGATACATAGTGATGCCAGGTAAAATTGCACTTTAAAAATGAGCACAAAATTATCTTTCATTTGTGATCACTTAGGGCTCTAATGAATTTGCATAATAATCGTGTTGGACGTCGTCTACTTGCAAGTCGTATGGGCAAAGAATGTAAATGTCATGGCGTCAGTGGAAGCTGTGTAACGAAGACATGCTGGAAAGTGGTTCCAAGGTAGTCTCTAACAGTCTAATCTGTGTATGATTAATGATTCTAATTATTACTGATTTTTTAGATTCGATGAATTTGCCCAAATGTTGAAGGAAAAATATGAATTCGCACAACAGGTCACTGTTGCACCACATAGCACTACGTTGATGATTAGGAATCCCGTATCTGAAAGTGGAAGGACTGAACGTTATCTGAAAGAGGATACAAGAAAGGTATTTATATATAATCAAAGTACATAGTCTTACAGAAAGAAACTAATTTGTAATAATATTATCAGGCAGTTAAGAATGATCTTGTGTTCTTGGACGCTTCTCCAGATTACTGTAATGTTGATACCCGAGGAAGAGATTGTGGAGACAACTGTAAAAACATTTGTTGTGGTAGAGGTACAACTATGAAGCATCCATTATATTTTCATATTTTTCCATTTGTTTATGCGATTCTGTTACACGTTTGCAAGCCTCATTAGCTTTGCTTAATACACTGTTTTTAGGGTGGCATACTGTGAGGGAAGTTATTGATGAACCTTGCCAGTGTAAGTTTATCTGGTGTTGTGATGTTCAGTGTATGACCTGCAAGAAGATCGTGGATCGTAACTTTTGCCGATAAACTAATTTACAGAATAAACTACCTTCACTGTTTCATATTTTCCTATACCGTTCAGCGGTTCTAGAGTTAAACTTCTATTTAGAATATTTAGGTGAATCCATTTTATTGAATGTGCATGATTTATTTTCAAGTCCAACTGCTCGATTTTTGATCTGACATCCTGAATCTCTGTACTTTTAAAGTTTGTAGGTTGTATATATCGCTCGAATTGTTTTATGTTTAATCATCTAATAAATAAATCTCAGACCGGACAATTAAACTTTGAAAATAAAGCACGTTGTATCGTTGATGAACACTGATAAATATGTTATTAGCGAAAATCTGTAATAGATAAGAAGGGTGACTATGTCACTTGATGCGTAAAGATAATTCTTTAATATATCAAAGAGATCAATCAAAAAGTTGACAAACTATCAGGAAAAAGTATGCATTAGCATATCTAATCAAAGAACTCCTATGGGGAACGTGTCCAAAATTTGTGAATGCAATTTAGAAGCCCATAACTAGAAATGCAAAATAATGATAATTAGTTTGTAAATGTGTGCTATGGTTTGTCGTTAAGAGTCGCTAAAATAAATTTCTTAAAGATTCTTTGAACAAATATATTTATAATAGTCTATTAATAAAACTTATATTTTAGTTTAGAGTTATAGGAATGTTAGGTTAACCCTGATAGAAGAACGGGCTTAACTTAGCACAACTTCTACTTTATTTCTTGAAAATAGAGCTGATCCTATGAAGCTAGCCATCAAACGCCAGTGAAACGTCAAACATGATATGATAAGATAAGACTTATTTAAAAGGAAATAAAATTTGACACCTATACTTCCTATTCAGTTTGTGGTAGAAGATTTACACAGTTTTCACATTTTTTCACAATAACCGTTCTTATTCATTTGATTTTCTATGCTTAAACTATTAACAGGAATGCGTAATCTTCTTTCATTATTGTCGCTAGTTGCGACAGTCACTTCTGCTTCGTACTCCGATAGTTTTGCCCGTGGAGTGATGTTCCCACTCACTGCTGCTGCATACTCGAATGCTCCTGAAATTTGTTTAACCCGATTATTTCCAAACTCTACGGTAAATTTTCTGCTTCTTTCTACTTATTTTTGATAATCACATATTCTATAACAGTGAAGTTATCTTAGCAGCATAGATAATTTAATTTTTACATAGTCCTAAACATGTGCAGTTTAGTTTCAACGACAAGTAACTGTAAAGTGTGATGCTTTCAAAGGTGACACTTGCTCTGGATATAGTGCAATTCTTAGAGCAGAAAATGCTATTGTACTTAGTTTCAGGTATTTTTCCTGATTATTATTATTTCTTTTATAAAGTAGTAATACTCTTAGGCTATATATTTCTTTTATCTAGTCTTAGTTACGTTGGTGGTATAAGTTAAAGTATTAGCGATAGCTGTATAATAGTCCTTCGGTAAGCCTAGATATTGTAGGTAAGATTCTTGAGAATGCTTTTCTAATAAATTATCTAAATATGCTTATATAATTGTAAATGAAATATTAATATGTGGAAGAAAAATTAGTAAAACTGTCATTGCTGATAACTTATTTTACGATAGCACCCAATATGCCGTTACGAATGAATTACGCATAATATATGAGTATTCATTTATGTAAATACCCACCATGAAATTATTATATTTAAGAGGGACTCAAGGATTCTTGCAACTCGTTGAAGAAGCCAATAAAACAGCATTTCGCAGTTGGGTAAGGACAAAGGAATCAAAAACATTAAAACAAAAGATACATAAAATGAATATAAGAGTTATTTTATTCTAGAGCTTATGGCTACCTGGTGGTAAGGTTTCTAAGTATTTCTATGATGCTTTCATGGGAATCTGGAAAGCGGGAATGGGTGATGATTTCGCCAAGCTGAGAAGTAGATATCCAAATTATGAGATTTGGGTGGGATATTACTTAAACTAGTATTTAACACTTAAATACTTTTATTTTACTTTATCCTAAAAGAAAACAAATATGTATGCAGTTTTTAGCAGAGAAAAACTAAATCTATCATGAAATATATACTTTAAATTATGTTCTGTAATACTTAGTTTTTATAGCGATATATTTTCTAGTAATTCCTTAATATCCAATATTTTAGGTCACAGGTCACTCTCTTGGGGGATCAATGGCTTCACTTGCAGCTTCTCACATTATTGGAACTAAGCTAGTTCCTGGCAACAAAGTCAAATTAATTACCTATGGTCAACCAAGAACTGGTAACAAACAGTTTGCTCATGATCACGATGCTCAAGTGAATAATATTTAATTCTTCTACTTAAATATCTTATCTGTATTTGTACTTTTAATGTTTTATTTTAGGTGGAATATTCATTCCGAGTCACACACTGGCGTGACATGGTTCCTCATGTTCCCAATGAGGACTTCGAAGGCTATTTCCATCATAAATCGGAGGTGGTAATTCTGGAAAAAATATTTAGACTAATTTGGATTTTTATCGAAGACTTTCCTTCAATGTATTTCCATTTTTAGTAATTTCTATGAAAGGCTACTATTTAGGTCTTCTACAAGGATAAAATGAAGCCCGATCAATACAAAATGTGCGGCGGTAAGATTTACTCCAATTTTTATCTAGTTTTCAGTGCTCACTAATTTTATACAGCTCTTATTTCAACTCTTAAAGAGACCTCTGAAAAATAAGCTTCAATAACGTGTAACAGTAATTTCGTCGCTTATTTTAGGAGATGAAGATAAGAAATGTAGCGATGGTTTGTGGGTAACAGCAAGTATCGAAGAACACGTCCATTATTTCGGAAAAGATATTAGTGTGTGGGGAAAGAAGGGCTGCAAATAGATATTTTAGAAAATATACATGATATATTTGTCATAATCATCTTACCAATTCTGCGAGAACTGAGTATGTTTTAAATAAATATAAATAACAAAATATATATATATATATATATATTATATATTAGTTTGTATCTTTATAGATATGTATATTCATAGATGTAAGAAGTAAAAAATTTTTCAATACCAAGTGTTTGTCTTTAGATATATGGAAGTGTAAAATTCATTTAAATAGCTAATGATAAATGATTTGTAAATGCCTATATGCTGGTAAACTTGTGGTTAGAAGTGAGAAAAATGGAAATAGAGTGAAAACAACAACTTGTTGGAAAATGTATTAATTAAAAAATCAATCAATATATAAATAAGTACTTATGTTTAAATATAGAAAAAATTCTCGGAATGTTGATTAAGTTTCGCTAATAGACATTATATAAATGTTTCTATATTTCTATCCTTCCTTAAATTTACGGTAGAAAACTTTGTACTGTGTTCATTGTGATACAGATAAGGCTCAAGTTTAAAATGCGTGAACATATGCAAGTAAACTGCAAGGTGTTCAATGTGCAACGTGTAAAGTCAGTATTACAGAATCAGCAATTTGTTTTCTTGGTCAAAAACTATTGTAATAAATAGCAACTACACGACTCCGAGGATTATTTAAACCACTTCTCTTACAGTTTACTTACAACACCAAGCGATTATTATCAGGAATTCAACGAATTGATATGTTGCACTCGCTTTTGCCTGAGTTTAAAAATGAATTAAACACAAGGTTTCATCCACAGTATACAACATTATCCTTCTCATCATTTTAACTTCGTTCTACAAAAGTAAGTGAAATAAGATGTTAACTGTTCCATAGTACATCCAAAACTACTTTCTGCAATAACAAGGATAAACTGGTTAAAACTACCTACTGTAATAAGAATTGATGGTAGATTTTCTGTAGTGCTTAAATCCACCAAATTGCGGATGTGGTATCGCCTGCTGCTATTAATTCGCCAAAAATAATAATCTATAAATATACGCTGCTACGCAACCTTCCTTGTGATTAGAAATCTGATGACTGTGAATTAATAGATCAGAAAACAAATTAAAGAACTACAGTTGATATTATCTTGTCAAAGAATCGAGAATTACGGTAGCTGTGTAACGATTGCGTATCATACATTCTTGGCTTATTATGTATTTTTAAATTATTGTTGAGGAAAGTAATTTCCTACATTTGATCATCATAATTATCGTTTTCCGTGATAAGTTATTTACATCTCTCTATATTATGAAGTACTTCTATCATTATATTATTACTATACTCATTTATTTATGCATCCATTTTTTATCAGTTAATGATTAATTTTATTATATTCACTCAGTAAAATAAACCATTTAAACTAAAGGTAATTTTGGACTATTGTATGAATCAATTGCTAAATTCTAGTTATTAAAATTGACTTCTCAATTTGTTTGTTTTGATTCCACTAAATTAAAATCTTCAATTAGCATAAGATGAAAACTAAATTTGTCATTTGTTAACTTTTTAAGATAATTTTCTGATTTCTTTAGTAAACGAGTAAGTTAGGACTTCGAGAAATTTGTACATTAGGGTATTTTTTTCTATCCAGCTTTTCCTCGTCCCTCATAGTATTCACTCGATGATGAAGTAGATTTACCTGCAATACAGCTGATAGTATATATCATTCTATTACTGTAAGACAACAAAGTTAAGCAGGTAGAATTTAAATGACTTTAATAGTGAAGTAATTTTTAAGATTTCATATCACTGAACCAATCATGATGCTTTAAATCATGTTTACCCGTTTACTAAACCGTTAGAGAAGCCTTTAAAATAATAAGTGATTACAAGATACCTTCATGAGTAGAGTATCTAGTTGCCGAAAGTCTTTTCTTACATCAACTACTGATCTCGCTGCCATGTCACTACGTTCGTATAAGCCGATAGCACGCATTAGCTAAAATTAATAAGAAATTTAATCAGTTATCAGATAAGATCATTTTTGAAATGAGAAGCGAAAAAAAGTAGCAGTAGGAATGTACTCTTTGCTAACTCATAAAGAGAAGAAATTCTGTGAAATACATTTTAAAGAATCACTTATCTTGGATTGCAGATGATCTATAAGTTCATATTCATTTGTTTGCCGATTCCTATCATTACGAACTAGTTCGAATTCATACATGACTATTGTTACAAAGAAGTTAATTAGGAACAGTGTCCCAATATACATAAAAACCATGAAAATGATCGACCCTGAAGTTATCCATATATTAATTTGAGTTTGATATTTACAACATGCTAAACATATGTCATCAAATAATCTCTTCAAAAATGTACTTTTCTTTTTAAAATTATCATCTGTTTCTCACTGCACTTTATTGAAAATTTTTCACCTAGTTGAGAAATCTCAAAAATGTTTTTCACCGCAAACTTTCCAAGCATTGCAGCAATGGATGTTTCGAATGTCATTATCATTGTCTTGTACCTAAAAAGAAGTTAAATCGCTTATGATAATATGGGACAAATAAAGATGTGTACTATTAGCAAAGGTATATAGCGTTTGATTCAATGGCGTTGTGAAGTTTAATTTTTTAAGATTATGAATAGAAGTTTATCTCGTTTTTAGATTAATTATCTGAAGTGCTAGTAGGAGAAGGTAAGCCCAAATAAGTATTTTTTTAGACTTCGAATAGTTATTAGCACAGTTATTCATTTCAGTATAAACTCAGCCTGAACTAAGTAAAACTTGACTATCCTATTTCCATAACGAAAACAAAAATTTTGGCGTTAATCAATTACCCATAAACCCAGTTGCTCTATCATGTTTAGGAGATTTTAATAGCGGATTTAACTTACTCTTCTATTTGACTCCATAACAAGTAGTATAGCGAGGCATCGAATGCAACGACAATAATTAAGAATACAACAGCAAAGCCTCTCATGGCAACTGCTGCTCTTTCTAGTGTTATAGCTAGAGCTCCAATTCGTCGATTAAATCTGATAGGAGTTTCGAATTATTAAGGCTTAATTGAACAGAGAATTCCCAAAGGAACTGTAGTAATAATATTTAGTGGTCCTCGTGTATTAAATAGTGTCTAATTATAATGGGGCTAAATTGGTATGTTTCACCTCTATTCTGATTAGTTACTCACCGAAGTATGCGTATCATTTTGCAGGATACAAAGAAGACAACTCCTCCTAGACACGAGGTGAATAAGAGTTCCATATCTCTTTGACGAGATAAGTTGATGTAAGAATTGCCATTGTTCATTGTAAATTCTTCAACAGCCTTAATGATTTCTCAACATTTGCTTCAGATAAAACCCTCATTTTTAACGAAGTTATAACGAGATTTAGTAACACATCACATATTGCTAGCATAGAAGAATAAATTTGTTCACTAAAGTAGAGATTTCGGCAAAATGCTTGTATGTTGATTTATTATTATAACCTTACGTTTACATAAATGAGCTATTAAAAATAGTTGTACCTTAAGTGTAAGATGAAATAAGTGAAAACTTAATTTAGGTGTTATTTGTTGGTCCATATTTTTTATACAAGAACTTTTATTTGGCTTCTGTGAGTAGATTTCTTATAATTATTCCTGTTATATTAAATTAGAAGCATCGAAAAGCTGTCTTACTTCCGTAACAGAAACATATCTAATTCCGTAGGCGATTACAGATATTAGGGCTAGAACACCAATGAAAAAATCGAATAACTCCCACAAACTGAATTCCCTGGAATGTAAAGAATTAAATTTATTATCTAGTTTGATCTCAAAGATATTATTTATTTTTGTCACTAAGCATACGTTGCAAAAATATTATAGATAATCTTCCAAGGAAGGAAAGAAGGCGTCTGCTTTTTGAAGGCCTGATACCGGTAGTAAGAATAGAATACCAATTCCTTTATAAACGTGATAATTGCATAACACAAATAGAGGGCCTATAAATGATTTGGATTGAAAATACTAAATATGAGGTAAAAAGGAAATAAAATATTTATTAAACCAGATAAAAACTAAACCTCAAATATTAAGACGATTTTCCCATCGTCTCCTTGATATTTAATGAGTCTTACCGCTTCTACCCATCCAGTTGAATACCAGTACCCTAAATATTTAACAAATGATTCATTAAGTATATTCAAACAATACCTAATATTGGTTAGTATTCCACTTAGAAAATTGGTAATTATTATCTAACCTTCGGATGGGTGTTCCACAATAAGCTCAACGACAGCGAAGTAGTTTACCTGTGCGTTGTAGACGGAAAACTCAACGATTACTGCACGCGTATTCTGGTGAATATAACCAATTGCAATATTTTACTAATTTTACTATATTTCTGTAAGTATTTTACAGCTCAATAGTTAAAGATTATAGAAAATGTAAAAAACCAGAAAATAATACTAACTAGTACAGTGCATTCGGAAATGAGAACAAATCTATTAATAACCTAAAAAATTATTCAGGCATGCTACTATGGGGATTGAAGAGTCTAACAAAGGCTGACCGGATCTGGAGCGTAGAAAACAATTTCGTTGTCCAAACTGGCGCTAACGATGTCGTTTAGTGACAAAGACAGCACAGATGTATGGAGGGA
>JAJAVP010000216.1:69673-85204 GCA_020740425.3 Heterorhabditis indica | reverse complement strand
TCCGAAACATGACCACCTAATTCCCCGAAACTACCCGCGATATTTTTTGCGAGAAAAGTCAAGGATCCGATCCGACACTCTTTAAACAAATGTTTCTATTCTAAATCTTTTCCTTATGTCTGGTCGTAACCATATTTATTTTCAGTAGTTCCACTATTAATTTTGTATTTCTTTTTTGTGTTTCACCGTTTATAAGTGTTTTCCCATTATAAACAAAGTAGAATTAATTTAGATTTTATGTTTATGACGGTGTCAAACTGATATGTATAGGTGGGAAACTGATTCATGAGAATTATGGAAAGATTCCTTATTGGTTTTAACGTAGTCGAGCACAAGGGCTTATTAGTATTCTCAACATTATTTTAATTCAAATCTAAACGCTTTGTGGCATTATTTTGTAGGAAAGTGGACTGGAGAAATGTTAGAAATACTGGTTTAAATGATATCCTAAGATATCATTGCGCTCCGCGCGTTTCTACCCAGAAACGCCAAGTTTCTGCTGATTATGTCCAAAAGCTGATAGTTCAGAACATCAATTTCGGACCACTGATTTTGCAACGTATATCGGAGTGTAAGTTGGGTTGGACTTGACACGAGAATTGTCCAAAAATTGTACTTGGAGTTCTGTGAGGTTTATCGTACTTTCTGAGGAGTTGATTTGTCTGGTTGTCCGCAACTCTTCTTATATAGCGTATTCGTCTGGAACGAACATTCGATTTTAAGTTGACTTTCTGGAAGGATCGAAAATATCGATAATCGGCTTCATCATGTAACTGATAGCTGACATTACTTTGATTGGGCCTTCTGCATATAGAATTTAGGAGCACAATCCTTTATTGGTTCAAGATGGATCTGAATTTCTCGTTAAATAACTCAACAAGGCCATCATACATTATCATCTCAGAATGCTCTGTTATACCTAAATTGTTAGACACATCCTCCTAATATGGTTTAATCAATAAATATAATACTGGTAACCTCGTCAAGCCAGTTTTCTGATTCCAACCTCCGTAATTTCTTTATCAGATCATTAGCTGTCCCATTTAAACTAATGGTGTATCCACCTCCACCATAAGTGTTTACTCCACCCCTTATGTTTCGAGCTAAAAGTTTTCCAGAATAGTACCTTAAGAAATGTGTTTATAAGAAATACTACACTTTAATAACTGTATGCGTACTCTTAAGTTCTTCAGCAGTTTTGAATCTGTATTCTGGAGAAGCGTTGGATTTTGTGCCATCCCATTTTTTCCATTCGGGAGAGTATTGAAGAGTTTGATCTTCATTGCTAAATACTTCACCATTACATTCAGTTGTTAAAACTAGCAGTTATAGTAAATTCACATACTTTGTACTTATATCGGCTTCACAGTCTGTGAAATATTTTTGGAACTGAATGAGTACATTACAGTTTTTGTTAGGAATTGAACGAACTTGTCGTATGTTGCCTGTTCCCATCGCTCGCGAAACCTGCATTAGGAGAGTATTCTAGTCAACTGCAATCCCGTTTTCCCCATATATTACGAGAAAACTCTAATGAGTATTGTCGTGACTATTTAATTTGATAAGCAATGGAATGTAAACTGTTAACTATATAATCAGTAAAAATGGGCTACATCACAGTCCAAAAGGAATATGAATCAAATAGGAATTCACCTTATCGTTTATAAAGCCTCGCATATTCCAAGCAGGATGCCCATCATACCACGACACCCGCAACGCTGTAAGAAAATGTAGTAGAAAATTAATAAACTTATTCAAAAAAGGACATTTTAGTAAAACAAAATATAGGGGCAAGATGATTTTCACCTGAAACAAGATCTTTTTCTGCCCAGTTCCAGAAATCGTCTATAGTTTTAATCTCAGAAAAAGAATTTTTAGAATTCTTAGTATTCTCCACATTCAGAAGATTACGAATCTAAAATGCATTTAAAATTAAAGACTTTCTAAAAAGTAGAAATATGAACATTAAGTCAAAGACATTTCGTAAGTGACTTGGTAATTTCTCTAACTAATACTAACTGTTTTAGGAAAGTTGTATTATAACTTTCCACAAGATATTATTCAGAATGGTCTTAAAAAAAGGAAACTAATCTAAATCCAAAATATATTTATGGCAATTCTGGAAAAGAGTAGAACTATTTTTGAAAAAAATATTGATTTTTATAAAAAAAGTTTTTAAGGACATTTTTAGGTGACGGGAATGAACCTGTTGCTGGTAGTAGAATCCTTGTCGATCTCTGCAGTAATAAGTTAGTCCAAGAGTTATTATTAGAGAGATAAGCAGATATATGATATCCCTCATTGTCTCAAACAGTTGTTCATCTCTGTTAGGAAAGTTTCTTTTTATACAGCTTAATATTTACAGTTAGTAATTTTCCAACCTCATTCTTTTGTCTCTATTGTCTCTTAATTGCATCAGATCAGAAATGGTTTTGCCTGTAGATTCATTCAATTGTCCATGCGGTGCAGCTGGATTTTGTATCATTCTATTTATAAGTTACTAATAAGGGGTGCTAGTTAATTTTTCTTCATTCTATTTAGGTTATTATTAATTAGTAAAATCATTACGTTCAAAGTCCTCCACTCTTTTAATGGGAAGGAACATCTCGTCCAGATCTGTACACACTTTATGATTTGGCCAGAACTTTAGGATAAGATAAGCTGCAGTTATGCCCTAAATAAAACACTAAATTCGGTTAGAATCAATAAAAATCAATAGAGGCTCAAAAACACCATTACCAGGAGCTCAGAATTAAACTCTTTCTTATACCGCTCTATATGGTTAGATACATTATGTAGAAATATATTTTAGTAACATTTCTAGACACTGGAATAAAAATCTTAAATCTGATTTATTAGTAGTTTTGGTATCTGAATCTTAAGGCAAAAATAAATTTAACTGCACCTATTTATATTACCGCCACTGCGCTTTAACTTCTAATATAATTGTGCACTTCTATAAAGCATTAAAGTAAACTAGACAAATATTAGTTTAATTTTATGAATAAGATTATTTTACAGACCTTTATAGGTTCAGTCACGAGACACCATATAAATAGCATGAAGAAATAGCGGCGAGTAAATGCTACAGCTTGATCCTCCATCAATTCAAAAGTCTTCTGCAAATCTATAAAGCTAAATGAAAAAAAACTGGCTAGCATAAAGAAATTACTTTAAGAATAGTATCCTAAATTTTAATGTTTTTTAAATTTAATGAAAATGTACTGCAAAAACCAGTCCAAGAGTGTACATGATGATGGACATTGTGGCCGACATAACCAAAAATTTCCAACTATGCGACCAGGTACCTTTGGGTATCTAGAAGTACAGTTTTATTACCAAAGTATTTCATTGGTAGGTCACTTACCTTGAAGTCAGGATCTTTCTTCTTATAGTAGTGAATGTTAGTGGTTTCTTCAGAGGATGCAATTCGTCTTTAATTATTTATAATTATATAGTAAATAGCGGGCAGGTTACTGCTAATCTATCTAACAAATGTATGAAATATTATTTTGATAGTTGTGAAGATGAACTGACGATAGAAGAAACGGCAGAAGAGATGTTATTGGAAGGATAAGTAGTGAGAGCAAAATACCGATAACTGCCTTAATTAGATAAATTACAGGTGCAGCAAAATTAGTCGCAATGTTTTTGAGCTCACATTTTTAGATGTATCGATGAAACTATATTCCTCTCCGATAGATCTATTAAAGTCCTCATTCTCCACAATAAAACAATTAATGAGAGCTATTAACACATGAGCCAAAAATATAGAAAGAGTGTGAGAAGATCGTGGAACACGACCACGCATACGGTGTCCACCACCTGGATGAAATACTAAACAATAGTTAACAAAATATCTAGAACACGAAAAGATAAAAATTTATAAATATTAGTTAGAGAATAGCTTAGGCAAACTTCTTTATAAAATCTTGATAAATAAGAGATCTACATAAAAGTATAGAAGAAATTAAAGTTTAGATGTGCTACCTGTGTACATGGCTATGTACGATATGGTTTCTGATAAATTACTCATGCTCGAGGCCTCTTTGAAAAAATGTCTTCTTCTGCGAACACCAACTAATTGTTCTGTCTGAAAAGCAATTTATCAAGATGTGTTAATTTTCACAACTACTTTGTTTTCAGACCTTTCCATCTTTAGTGCAATTTCCCAACCAGCCTTTGACAGGAAAGTGGTATATATCTTGAGTTTGAAGGTCTTTAACTATCACAGTGTCACAATACCAAGACTCTCTGTGAGCTTTTCCCGAACCATCCACCCAGAGACGAAGATACGTGAGATTTCCGAGGCTCCTGCGAAACATTTGCTATCCATTCTTATTTTTTCAGAAATATTTTCATGCAGAAAACCGTAAACAAGTTAATCCCATCCACAATAAATAATTACATAACCAACCAGGGAGTCGTCATTAGGAATCTTGTAGATGTGCCCCACTTGAAAACAGTGGACTTATCTGAAACATCTGCTGCTTTCATATGGCGGCATATCTCCTCAGCAGCAGTTCCAGATAAATTTAAGTACACCTGAATAACCACTCAATTTTAAAAATTCTTCCACACCATGTTATTAAACTTAAAACTAGCAAAAATTTCTGAGGCAAAGCGTAATAGTCCTCAATGTCTTCAATTTGTATTTTCTTTTTTTCAAAAATGAAGCGATGATTTCTGCGTTCTTTTAATCCAAAACCACTAACTTTTTACCGTTTGAAAGTGATAGCCCCCTTAACATGTTTTTTGCGTTATTTAACGAAAAACTCGCAAATTTATTAATCTTAAAAAATAATATTAATGAATTAGGCTCTTAAGTTGAGCCAACACGAAAGAGGTTAGATTAAGACACTATCAACTGTTTGTTACACGTTGAAGTAGACTGGCAGCTTTGTTAACAACTCTAGAAGGGTCATCTCCAATTTCCTGCGCCTTCAAGAAAAATATGAAACAAAAATGAATAGTGGACCACCTGTCAAACTGAATCGTCGATAAGTGCCAATGAAATCTGTAGGACTTGTGAAAGTGGTAGATGCTGAATAAGTGCACAAGGACAAAAGGGTTTGTTTTGCTAAACACTTTCTAACAAGATAATGCCACTATCGATTTCAGTTGAAGCACTAAGACTTAGATAAGTAACAACAGTGACATATTTTAATAAAGTGTACTAACATTCCCGAACACTAAAAAGTTTTGAAATGAAAGAACACAAAAGGCATGCATTTTTTTAAAACATGGAATTAAAACTGAGGACTTCAAAGGCTATTACGCCTTACCTCAGAAAAAATCAGATCAATCTGAAGACTGAACAGCAACAAAAAAAAAGTAGTGTGCTATCATTTCGGGACGCACTGCATTAGAACTTTTGACACACTCTGTATACTATAGCTATATATAATTCCAGACTTCTTATGACATCAAAACTGATAATTATTGGTACATACTTCTGAATTAGTAGTGGCGAACATTCGATAACCAGTCTCTACAGTAATAATGTACTGATAGGAGTCCATTGGATGGTTATCTTGCAGCATATGGAGACGACCCTGTAATTATGGTAGAAGAAAAATTAAAGGTAGGGGAGTGAATAAAATAACTCAGTATAGATGATCCTAAGTGATATTACTTCTAGGAATCCCTTTTAAAGATAACATATGTGAAGAGCTGTAATAATCAGCTAAACATCCGCTAAAACATAATGTTGTTTTACAGAAAATTTCTGAAATACCAAAATTTGTTTGGTAATTAAGGTTTATATTGGTATGCACTGCTAGAAATATAGCCAGTAACTTCTTTCTAAGGTTTAGTGTTTTAAATGATTATCCTTCTTACCTTGTCATCATCATCTTGCTCGCTCCAAGTATTAACTAACAATATGACAAGCATGTGCAGGCTCATGAAGAGTATCGTTAGAATAGGCGATAAGTTTCTCTAAAATTAGGTATCTAAGAGAGTAAAATTCACGACATGACAAACAAGATACCTACAGGAATTATGTCGGCCAGGTAATTATACGGTGATCGATCTGCATCAATGTCAGCAGAAATTAACCCTACTGAAAATGTGGTGAGATGAGAAGTTTGGCACTGAACAAACATGTCTCCCACGTAGAAATTTGTCTGAAAGTATAGTTACTATGAAGTGCATGTACAGTTGTGGGATTTCTCAGCACCTTAAAAAGAAGTGAATCTGATTATTTGCGTGACAGTTCTAACTACATACATATATGAAACTGTGTTTATTTTGGAAATGAATGGATACGTTGGTATTTCCTATCACAGCTACGTATGTTGATACCGTACCCACGAATAACGCACTCACATTTAGTCCAGTCGAGTCAAATCGGTTCCGATCAGAGTCAAAATAATAACACCCTTTGGATAGCACTCGAGCATTAAAATCGAAATAAGTTCCTAAATTAAAAGAAGTGCTAACAGACTTGTTCTTGACAACTTCTTCAATATGCTGAAAGTCAAGCATCATGGGCATTAGCAACTTCCAAAGTGATTCCACCTTGCATAAATGTCCATTCATTTTCACTTTGTGGTTGAGGATAAGTAACAGTCCAATTCTTTGGAACAGTGCCATCGTCCAGTATCCCGATTCCGACATAGAATAATCCTGTCCTGTTTTTAAGATCTTGAGATGATATGAAGAGATGATTCATTTCTAAATGGAACAACAAATTAGTTTAAAAGCATATTAGGGCAGTTATGGATACTTAATAGTACAGTAAACCACAAATAATTGTTAGTCTAGAACGTGAAAATGCGCGTTACTGTATTATCTAGACTAAATGAGAGACATTTAAGAACAATGATGAAAAAATTTTTCTAACATATTTATACTGTTCCATTATTTGTTAAGGAAGAAAATTATTTTTATAATGGTACAATCGATATATAGTCATATGAACTTATTAGTGCTGGATTGAATCAATTCAAAAATAAAATATAATTTACAAATTAACTAACGGGTGTGATATTTCATTTTAAACATAAAGTCATGATCTCCTAGGTAGGGACCTGGCAATCGTTGAAAAGCGATAAATATGTAAACGTCATAGTTTGACGAATTTACAATCAGTGGACGGAACTGGAAAAATATGAAATGATTTTTCGATTACTCCAAATATCAGTTTTATATTTTTGAAACTTGTGTGTACCTCGAGTAATAGAGACGCGTTCCAGGTCATTGTGCGAAAAGTGTGGACATCAAGAATCTGGTAGTCTAGGAATGGTTTTGTGAGTATGGTTGCTGCAGGTGCAATGTCCGCTATAAGATGTAATGTAGCATTATCACCAAATAGGATTTAATGTAAACTCACTGGCTCCAATCCCGCGGATGGTAATAGGAGAAATTGCATCTTTGACACTTAAAAAAATTTCATGTCTTTCAATACTACCCGTTATTGCTAATATTACAGATATGACCAAATCATTCAAAAAAAAATCGAAAACTACTTCACGTACGGCATTTGAGTTCCATCAATCTCTTTCATGTGTACTTCTAGAGTTCCCGAAGTTATGAGAGCTTTGAAATTATCTACGAAAGCATATAGATTTTGCCGAAAACACCATATGCCAATGCGGAAGATATCTGTGTCCTTGATGTGGTATATTCTTAGCAATTTAAGTGATGATGGGAATTTCACCTAAATTCAATTATCAATTTTGATATAGCAGCAGATTTCACTAAATTGTCATTATCCAATAAAAAATACTTAAATAGTGGATCACTTACGATCCAATCATTACATTGAAGATTGACACCTAACAGAGAAGATGCATTGCCTCCCAATGAAACGATTGAATTCCCCGCTTCGGACACCTTAGATGGGTTCAAAACAAAATTATTTTTAGAAATAATACCAATAACTAAAATAATAAGTATATAAGGTACCTCAAATTTAAAAGGAATTTCACCCTTTTGTATAGCTTTGTTGGCGTAAGCATGCTCTAGTGAGTTCATAATATTGGACAATTGTTCTGATGCTTTTCGAGCCTAAATGACTCAATAAGAGTTAAAAATAATTGTTTGCACTTATAGAATAGAAATGAGATAGCAGACAATCTGCTGTTGAACGAGTCTAGTTGCTTCCGCGGCCCATTCTTCCTCCGTATATTCTTCGACATAGCGAATGTCATCTGTGATTTGAAAATTGAAGAAATTTGTACTAAATTTAAAACGTACTGGTTCCTTGACATTACTATATAAAAAACTTGCTTGCATCTGCTGGTAATGCATTGAAGATATCATCGTAATTGAGCTTTTCATTTGCGAGATTCTTTTGAAGGTCGCTTGTTAGGGGATTGTCCAAAACATCAATTGTTGCCTTTGTCAGCATATCAGTGATCGAAAGAACACGAGTAGTCGTCTGGAGCGTAGATTATCGCTTTGTAATATTAAAAAAGATTTAAAAGTTCATGTAATAAGGCTAAGGCTAGAGCGAATATTATTTATTAAAAGCAAAATATATGTAATATTTCACAAGTATTTGAGGATAGTTTTTTTTACTATCGCTGAAGTTAGTAAAGGTTTTCGAAATAAGGTAAGACGTAATCTGAGTGAGTACGTGATGTCAAATCCATGGACAATTGCTAACCTCATTTAATTCTTCTTCAGATAGGTGTATCCCATCTCTATTGAGGTAATCGGCAGTGTTCTTCAGAATGTCATTAATCAAATTTTGTGAATCTTGGTTCATAAGACTTTGTGATTGAAGATCTTAAATGAAGAAGACCAATCGATTAATGGAATATTCTGCAGAGGAAGTGGGAATGCCCCTAAAACATGACAATAAAGTTTCCAATTTATATGCACATGATTTTACCGATACTGCTAATAGGTAGTATCCCCTCCTGAGTAATTTGTCCATTTCTTATAATATATCCATCCGACTGGTTTCTTAATATCCATCCGTTCTCAATTATAAATCTTTGATTCGGACCAAATTCGAAAATAGATCTGATGAATGTAAATACTTAAATTATATATAAAACAAATTTTTTGCAGAATTCTTATAGTTCAGAATATTGAGGTTGGACAGACAACATTTTTGCTAAAAAAGCTGTAGATATAAAAATATATAAATTATGGATAAAGGGTGAATAACGTATTTTGATTATTTAGTGAACATTTAGCGTCACAATTTTGCATTTAACTTTATCCAACATACTTTATGTGTTTTTTAGTATCAGGTGTGTAATATCCACTGCTCACTTCAATTCCGACGATATCCTCGGTGAAAATTGTCTGGAATTAATCCATAAGAAAACAGCTCTCTTAATGCCGTTTACTAAATGCAGTTGAATATCTTACCCTCCACTTTGCTTCATTTACCACGTACTGCTTAACTGGACTGAATAAGAATACTAAGCCATTCCCCATATATTGTAGCTTAGCTCCATCCATTTTGATTTCATGTCCTCCCAAGAATTTGAGCTATAAATAATTCAGAAATATTTAAGTCACTCCAACAAAATAAGCGTTGTTTGTTTAGTTTTATGTAACTTACAGTCCCTGCAACTTGTATGGCTTGTCCCTCTTTCGTGAATATTTCATCAAGTTTTCTCTGACTTGTTATTGTAGTTAAGAAAGTGAATTGAGAAGCTATTACAGTTAAGACAGCTGCGCTAGCTGGAGGCAGTGGCATATCTGAGTAAAAGTTAACTTAGAATTACATCTGATTTATTGCTAAAAATATTTGTTTCATTTTTATAGTATCTTCTGTACCTTCAAGTCCCATAGTAACCATAAGAGAACTATTTTGAGTTGCTGTGAGTTTAAAGGTGGTAGTCCCAACGGCGGGAAAGTTGAAAGTGGAAATTTCAATGTCTAAAATCATTTGTTAATTATTGCCTTAAAGCCACTACAATTTAAACTTCGATTTAATATTCTTTGAGAGAAGACATTTATGATGAACTAACAATTCTTAAGTCTAGATAAAGTTTGCGTAATCTTAACATCATACTTTCAATGACAAGTGGCTCTGGAAGAATCTTTTCAATACAGAATGCGTTTTCTCCCGTCACCGTCCATGTTGCATTGTAGTATGATAATGCGACACTGCTTTCAGTGACTTCGATAAGCTTGACAACTCCAGAACTTTAATTCTTCAATTTATATTTGATTAATGGAAAAATATAGCCTATCTAAATAGTACCCATAGTTGATGCTATAGACATCATTGTCATATATAACTTCAGCTGATATCCAGTTAGCCTTTATTGCAATCCCTAACTTCATTTGCATCAGAATTTCTTCTGAGATCTGAAATATCCAGTTTATAGTTGGATATTCATGCATTATTATGTAGAAAATATTAACGACCCCAGTATTTTTATACTTTTCAATGTCGTTCGTCAATTTTAGCTGAGCAGTAATAAGTACCTGTAGATTAATAGAAGCGGTGGACAGTGGTAACCACGTGGTAACTGAGGTATTCACTTGAGGTTGTCTTGGCTGACCGTACAAATCAATTGTTGAGTTCCAGACTTGGATGAATATTGGTTTAAGATAAGAATCTCTGCTCGTGATCTAAGTCATGGTTAGCGTTAATAATATGTAATAAATAACTAAATCAATTAGTAACGGCATACGAGCTGCTTTAACTCTTACGTCAGCAGAATTTTTTATTCTTATCACTGTTCTATTTTCGAACAATGCCCAACTAGAGTGTTTTCCAGCGCGTGCGAGTACAGTGTTCCCTCCCTGATAGTTGCCAATAAGTCCCACTTGACGATTTTCTAGGATAACCTAAATTGAAATCTAGGTCTTCCTGTTTATTTATTTTTACCATCAATGGTGATTATTTAGTTAATCTAATTGATTTAATACTCACGTCAACGTCAGAATCAATTTGAAAATAAGCCGCTCTCATATCTCCTACTACAAATACATCTTTTCCAAACACATTTACCTGCAATCTACTTTTATATAAAAGTCACACAAATCATAAATATGCTGAATAAATAATGCATTTGAAAATAAAATCCCACCACACTGCGAGAAGATACAAGCTGATATTGTTCTGCTCTTACTGTTCCGTACAACACTCCATATGAGCCTTGAAGAGACTGAAACAATCGTAATGAAATCACTGAAATAATTATGGAAATTTTTTTGACGACTTTATCACTCTCCTGGTTTCCAGTCTAGTGTGAAACTAAAACAACAATTTACCAAATATTTGTCGCCACAATATTTTGAAAAGATTCAATGGAAATTAATTTTTTAGGGCCTAGAAGCGTCCATGTATTGCTAAGATTCATAGGAATTCTAGGCATAGTTTAATTCCATGTATTAGGTAAGTGCTTGATGAGTGTCTTTCTTCGATCAATACAGTATATTATTTGTTGTGAAGGAGAAATTATGTAAAACTAAGCTCTTCAAAATTAAGACTACGTTATCAAATTAAAGAACTTTTTATGCCATCCTAAATTGTATTCTAAATTGACACCTTATTGTATTTGGTGCAAAGTCAGCGTAGCTCAGAGCAGTTCAGAAAAATTACTTGCGCAAAACTAGAATAAATAAAGAAGGATTTAAAATTTTTCAATATGTTTACTTTTTGATGTTTACAGTAAAAGTTTATGTGGAATAGGTTGAACGACTATAAACTAGTAGAAAGTTGAAAAACTATATATAAATTAATGGTTAAAAACTGATCTAAGATAATATGGGATCAAATTTCCAGTACTTAGTACTATGGTTTTCACACACCACTCCCAGCAAACTTCTGATCAGAATGAATTGCTATCACCGCATATGAATTAGAGAAAAAAAGAGTAGAGAATATAGGTACATTTAAATGCTGGAGCTAAACAATTATATATAAGAGATTAAGATAGGATAAAGGAGCAAAAACTTTAGTTTTTGTAAAAGTTACATTATGCAAATTATCACTCTAAATGGTCTTACTTTTGTACTATTTCTGAGTTTTGGGTAAAAGCACACAATTTATGTAGGTATAAAATATAAGGCAATAAGTAGATCCCGGGGAGATTTGAACTCCCGTCGCAGGATTCAGAGTCCTGAGTGCTAACCGCTACACCACGGGACCACACGCCCCACTTTTGTTCTCTTCTCTACTCAGTTTCCTCTAATTTACATGCTATAATATTCGAAAATGTTACTTATAGTAGAAAATTCTTATGTAAAACAAGATTAATATTATAAAATTCACGAATATTCGTATTTTTATCTTGAAAAGCGATATTTCTTAGTGGTGAGAAGCCTTGTATATTATTTGAGATATAAAATAAAATAGGCCCTTATAGCTTTTGAGCATTATAATTTCCTTCTTTTATGCTTATGTAAAACTTACATGATTTTTAAACAGTGTATAAGTAGATTTTCCTTTATATAACTCACGTCGTCCTTCCTTCTGCTTTTTAGACTGTATGCAATACTGCCTTCGAGTGCACTTTGCAGAATACTCAGAGCGCCGTTCATTGCTTCTGGACTATCTACAGTAACCTCAGAAAGATCTTTGATAATATCATACATCGCCTGTAATTTACTCAATTTTTGGAATAGTTTTCCACATCCCAAATTCCATCTTAATTTTAATGGCAATAACTCCAATATTATGTATATGTACCTTGGCCAGGTCACTGTTAGTCTCTTCTATGCTTTTCTGTAATAATTCCAATAGTTCCGTTTTTGTCAGCTGTTGAGATGGTACCTAGATGGCTCATATGAATTCATACCTTTCCATTGATTTAAATTTAAAGTGTTCTTGTTTTACAAAAATAACTTAAGTATAGAATGTGTTCTTCATTAATTTTAAAGAGCTAATTAGTTATAGATATATATTAGAGTTGTTATTCAAGGCGTTTCTGAATCCCGAAATTCGGGAATTTCTTGGTATTTTGGCAGATCCGATTCCCGAAATCCCGGCAATAGTGTCTCGACTAACAACGCTTATATATTTCCTAGTGATAGCTTTAACCTTATGAGTTCCTTGTAGAATTTTAATTGCTGCTTCAGCTACTTCTTGAGGCTGCAATTAATACATTATTTCCAAAATTCAAATAATTTATATTTTAAATATATGGAATCATATATGCTGATAAATTCAAAATTTTATGTAATAAATAAAATGACGAACGGGTAATTCTTTTAACTTCTCAATAATTTCTGAGTTTCCGAGTGTTGGAACATTTTGTTTCGTTGTAATATTTCTTAGACTGCTTGCCAGCTTGTCCAAATACTTAGTCATGTTTGCTCTCTGTTCAGGTGACATTGTAGAATACTAAATAAAACAATTTGCTATAAATAGTTCTCTTGAAAATACATTAAAGAACCATGCATTATTAATTTTGAAACAGTAGCTAAAATTAAAAAAAAAAGTTCTCTCTTACATGTTAAATATTACTTTTAGTTATGAAGGAATGTTATTAACTATTTTTGCTTACTATGAAGTTAAATACAACAATTCAGTTGAAATATAAACAGTACTTTTTCATAGTCATAAAATGAAAAGTAATTACCACTTTACTCTTTGTAACAGATGTTATACTTCCGTTTTGCTTTTTAGATTCGTCTGTCTTATCGCTCTCCTTAGTTGACTCATTCAATTCTTCCGAAATAGTATTTGTTGTTATCTTGAGGTTTTCAGATGTCATTGCACCTGAACTAATGAAGAATAGTTTTATAAGCCTACTCATTATTAATACTAATCCATTAGTTTAATTATGTTATAATTAAACAACTCTTACCTGTTTTTTCATAATTTGTCGTAGTTCTAAATGTGATTTCTGATACATTTGGTAGTGTTTCCAGAATATTTATAGTGAGGGACCGTTCTAATGATTCGTTCGTAACTGAATCAGTTACTTTCACAACCATTTCGTATCGACCATTACCAACAAAATAGTCGGATATCGGGTCAAGCACTATGTTGGAGGACGACCAATTTATTCTGGATGCCGATTCTGAAAGAACTATTCCTTTATCAATTGGCAGCTACTTCTGTACTCAATTTATAAAACGTTGTCACCTGGAATAAAACACTTTGAGGAGTCAACTGAAAATGTAAATGGCATAAGCGGCTCAGTCAGTGGACGACATTTCCAGGATACCATCTAAAAAATTTCAGTTTTTCATCGGAAAATAAAAAGATATCTGAGCGTTTCGTAAATAGATAAGCATTAGTTTTTTGCCTACCACATGATTTGGCCTGTTGGTTACTGGGGACAGCGTCAGTGAATCGCTGCCGTATTTTCTAATATTGAAGCTCTCATTTTTCATTGTAAAGGAAAATGGAGTTATCACTTCCACGTAGCCACATTTTTTCTTATTATCTGATTATTTGGTTCTAAATTTGCTACATATTTATCTGAATCATGAATAATTTTTCTTACCGAGTTGTACACATATAGTGTGGTTTCCCATAGGCAATTGGGTGGAAAATAGTGGCTTCTTTTCTAGTGTTTTGATGCCATTTATTGTCCATTCATAAATGAACTGGCATTGATCATTAATCTAAATTGGCAATTTTAAATACCGTTTAGCTAATCTTAAGTAGTTAAATTAAACTCACTAGATATTGGAATTACATTTACTAGTAAAATGTTAACATTTAGCCTTCTGTCTTTTATAATAATACGACATCCAAAATTGATTCTATATATTGTATAATGAATAGAGTATTTGGATACCGAACCGGAAGATTCGTTGATACAACTAGCGCTCCAGGAGGATAGATAATCTTCGGATTTGATGGTACGTTTGAAATGTTAAGTGACAAAGATTGCACCTCACAAATCTAAAAAATGTACAATACTATGAAGTTGTTAAAAAATTACTCATGAAAGTTAAGATTTTTTCAACATTCAAATAATATATAGTACTCCAAAGATGTGAAAAATGCCTTATTTCAATATTATCAACACTTAAATCATTCAATACAGTTGTGCTTATATCGATTTGCCGAGAAGTAATTTCCCTGGTTTTATTAATTCCACTGACGGTTATTGTTTCTGTGCTGTCTTCATTTGTTGACCCTTAAGTTAATCATAAACTTCATATTAATGTTGTTCATTAAACAAAATTATTCTTTAATGTCAATTTTGTAGAAACTTCTACAGCACCTGATATAAATGGTGTCGGATTTCCTATCGACGTATTTAAAGACACTGTAGTTGATGTTATGAGGACTGTCGTTGACGTTGAAGTCAACATTTTTGATGCAGAGGAGGCTATGGTCGGTGTCGAAGTCTTCGTTGTTGATGAAGAAGAGGCCGTGGTCGATGTAGAGGAAGCTATGGTCGGTGTCGAAGTCTTCGTTGTTGATGAAGAAGAGGCCGTGGTCGATACAGAGGAAGCTATGGTCGGTGTCGAAGTCTTCGTTGTTGATGAAGAAGAGGCCGTGGTCGATACAGAGGAGGCTATAGTCGGTGTCGAAGTCTTGGTTGTTGATGAAGAAGAGGCCGTGGTCGATGCAGAGGAGGCTATGGTCGGTGTCGAAGTCTTCGTTGTTGATGAAGAAGAGGCCGTGGTCGATACAGAGGAGGC
>JAJAVP010000216.1:11564-69338 GCA_020740425.3 Heterorhabditis indica | reverse complement strand
GCTATGGTCGGTGTCGAAGTCTTGGTTGTTGATGAAGAAGTGGCCGTGGTCGATGCAGAGGAGGCTATGGTCGGTGTCGAAGTCTTGGTTGTTGATGAAGAAGTGGCCGTAGTCGACGTTGGATAAACAGTAGTTGATGTTGACGGAGTTGTGGGCGACGATGAAGCCGTAGTTGTCAGTGTCGAAGAGGTTGTGGCTGAATTCAAAGAAGTTGTATTTAATGTAAGTGAAGCTGCAGCCGGCGTTGATATTGTTAATTTAGATATTGATGCAAGTGAAATAAACTTTGAAGTTTTTTTCATTGAATTTAACGAACCTGGCATCGTAGAAGACTCAGTTGTAGTAGTTATTCTCTTTGTAGTTGTGGATATATATCCGTTCACGTCGCATATATAATAGGCAACCATTGCTGAAGTGAATATGCAGTGGCACTTTCCTTCATTAGTTAAATTATATATATATATATATATGTAAGATTATTAATGCTATTTAAGTCTGATAATAATTAACAATGAAAATGTTCTTTACGTTCATAAAGAGTAGGTGGAGATGTTTTTTCAGTGAAGTCACACATTCCATCCAACTGAAATTTATATTCTTAAAATTATAAAAAAAAGTCAATTAATTTGATTTTAATAACCATAAGTCATCTTAAAATTTATGAGATATTCTCTCAATATCCAGGAAACGTAGAGAGAATTAATTGGCATATATATAGGAGCGTTTAAAAGTTTATGGATCACCGGATTTTCTCTTATAACAGAACAACTCTACCCAAAATTTAATTTAATATCTGAAATTTTGAGTAAAATAATTTATATCGTGTACTAAGATTTAAATTGAATCATTCTATGAATTAATTTATTAGTAAAAATCTGGACGCCTGCAAATTTTCGAGCGCAGTAGTAGATTAAAGCTGTCTTTAGATTTAGATAATCCCATGAAGTCTTTTCTGGTATTTCTGCAAAACATTGTTCCCTTCTTTCTTTATTATATCTGCTTCTCAGTGTACCTTCTAGTCTTGCCGACAGTTTGATACACCCTTCTATTTATTAATTTGTAAAAGGGCATGGTTGGAATAATTTTGTAGGAGCAAGCACAAATAAAAGCATTACTTAGCAAAAGGCTATAATTCTTCGAGTTTTCCCCTCTAACTGAATAGAATAAATGCGAACGCACTATCAGCCTGCTATCCGAAGAGAGTACCCTCCAGCAAAGCGTTTTTGGCGCAGAAAAATACTGTGATACTAACTCAGAATAAGAAGAACAGAAATGTATAAATGCTAGCTGATCAAAATCCACTATTCACAAAGAGAGGAGAGAATGTGCACTTGCTGTCACATGAAAGACGCAACATTTTTCGAAATAACTATTTAAGTAGATAATTCCAACATCATAGTGGTCATTCTTACCTCTTCCCTTTTCACTCTTCGTTTTGGTTCGTCAGTAGACTTCACATATTTTGAAGTTTTATAGGTTTCAGTCACTTTTTTCTGTTGGTTTTTCTTGTACTCTAGTTGGCTGGCCAGTACCATCTGATGTACTGATAATTATCTTTTTACAGTACAGTATTCATATTTAAATATTTAATGGTATCTTATTATATGCCAAAAATCTACGTGATACAGTAGTAACTGACCAGGCAACAGAAGATTAGTACTCGGTGAAGGTGCATTTCCGGGAGAATGCAAGTGGTTGCCTGGCTATTTTATAAGTCGCATTTCGTATCCAAGAAGAATCCTATTGCTCAGAACATTACATTAGTGCCTGAAAAAACAAAAGTGCTTAACAAGGATGATATATGAAAAAGCGAAACTGTTTTGCATACTTCGCTACGTCAACTCACAAATGTCTGAAACAAATTTGCATGTAATAAAAGTTCTAAAAGTGGTCAGATAACAACATCTACCAAAAATATTGGCAACAGCGGCTCGTAGAGCTTTTTAAATAGTTTTATTATTTCAATTATGCCATAACTAAAGTTTCAGTTAAGTTCATAACTATTAAAAATTTTGTAGTCGTAAAAAATCTTTTCAAATGCAAAATATCTAGGCTTGCCGACTATGAACTACCAGTGTAGATCATTAATTATTGCATTACTCTTTGGATACTGTATTCAACACTTTTTAACCCTAGTCAAGAATTATATAGTTAGTCTTCATAAAATAAAAAGAACAAGAGCTAGTTATCAAATATACAGTACTGTTCTTAAGTTTTGCATGCTTCGACCTTCTAAACATCATAAAGCCTATTTGGTCTGCTTTGAGTTAAGTGCGTATAACTCGTCTCAAAGCGAATATTTCTGAAAACAATCGTAGAAGCCATTCAGAGAAAAAGGAATAGCTCTATAGAAGGCTCTCTTTCTTTCCTAACTATGAAAAGTCACGCCAATACACTTCGCACTTGCTCTAAACACGATGGTTGCGCTTCATTTAAGGGACCGTTTCCAGGAATAGAACGAACCACAACTGCTTGCGGAACATCAAAACCCATTCAACTGTGACTATCTACGTGAAGTCTATTTATTCCGCATTGAACACAAAGGATGCTAATAGAAAGCACAATTAATCATATGGTCCTTTAAATAATAACCTAAATAATCTGTTAATGAAAATGTTGCCTCTTTCTCCACAACAGAATAGTGGTTCTTTAAATAATAGCAAGTGAAGGGTAAGTTCCACTTACCAAATTAGACTTAAAATTTTTCATTTTAAATCTTTTTTACTTTTATTAAGAAGGCGGCATTATGGGAAAATTACGTAGTGGTAGGAACAAGATGTTAATTATTGACGAATTATTAAGAAGAAATGTCTTTATGTCAACTTGCAATAAGAATAAAATGATAAGTAATTTTATTTGGATTTTTTTTTTGATTTCGTAAAGTGCGCTACGCACCTTTGGTCTACATGTAGATATTTCAACAAGGCAAGTCTCCTGAAAACAATCTCTTACGGAAAGATATGTTAACAGAAAAACCCAAGTCACTGCTCTCTTCGCATCGAATGGTACTGTGATTGTTTTCAGAAATATTCGCTTTGAGACGAGTTATACGCACTTAACTCAAAGCAGACCAAATAGGCTCCATGATGTTTAGAAGGTCGAAGCATGCAAAACTTAAGAACAGTACTGTATTTTATTACCCCAAATTCAATAAATGGTAGATATAATTATTTTATTAGTTTATTCCACATTTATTTTAAAAACAGTGAGGACAAAGACCAATAAGTGACAAATTTCATGTTAGAAAAAATAATGTATTTATTGAGAATTATCATTTACCCAAACATTACAGTGTTTTTTTGGCGCATATCGTGAATTTGCAGGGCAGTTATAGGCAGCGCGGAAAGCCGGATAATTCTGTATGGTTCCAAATACCCGGTATTGTGCAGGTGAATGTGGATCTACCATCAGTTGCCTATATAGCATGTCATCAGACCGAGGCGTCTCACACCAGACCTAAATAAATGCGAATTCACAAACAAAGAATAAAGCCTTGACTCTGTCCTAGCTAATATGTACAACTGATATACCTGTGCGAAATTAAGGAAGAAAAGCTGGTCATGAGTGAACTGTCCAAAAACCCTGTCTGGCAGCCGTGGATCAATCCCGTTCTCGGCAACCTTAATACGGTATGCTCGATAAGCTGCGTGGATTCCTAAAGAAGACTAATTGGCCAATTTCACTTCATTAAACACAAGATGCTAAAGTTCTACTTAATAATTTTTCTACTTACAATTATGCAAATAACAAAGACTATATTTATCCTAATATTTTTATAAAACTATATACATTACTGATATTGCATCTCCATTTCCTCTGTCTAATTGTCTCTGTGTTCCGCGTGCCTTAACTAACCTCCATTATCAGCAATATTTTCTCCTTGTGTTTGAATTCCATTGACACAATTTGGAGTTTTTTGCTGATCAGTGAATGGACAGAATCCATCGTACTCTGAATATTGATAAACGAGTAGTTTATTGTAAATGGACAAAGCCAATCCAAATTACTTTAGGCGATGAAAATGTTAGTGCAATTACGTTTCAATACTGAATAGCACAACTGAGTATGGCTAATGTTCCCCACCAACCCTCAATGACACATGAAGCCATATTGTTGAATCCGTCTGTCGAATTCTTATCCATCCAGCTATTCAACTTGCCTTCTGCATCCCACTGAACCCCCTCATCGTCAAAGCCATGAGTCAATTCGTGACCTAAAATTACCACACTCTCATCACTCGTTAACGATTGAAAGCAATCATTTCACAGTGAATTATTGCAATCTCCAAAAAATGCACGGACTACGAATTTTCTTCTACTCTCCTACCGGCAACAATTCCAAGTCCTCCGTAATTTATTGATTCCGGCCAATTAGGATCATAATATGGCTGTTGAAGAATACCAGCAGGTATAGTTATAGAATTTAATTCTGGCTAAAATTAAAAATAATTTTGTATATAAAAAACTTTGTACATAGAATAGGCATTACCTGATACCAAGCGTTGACTATTGCAGGTTGTCCTAAGAAATTATCTCGGCTAGCTTTAGTTTTAAGTTGTTGGTAGTTGAGATTAATATTGAATCTACAAACAAGACTTTATTTAACCAATTTTTCATTTTATAAAATGATTTTCTTTTAAACATTCTTTTTTTGTGATTCATCTGGTAACTACCAAACGCTATCATTTTGAATTTTATACTCATATTCTCTACAAAAGCATTGAACTTTATATTATTGCTGTTATTATAGGAATAAGCTTCTAATTCAAATCTGACTTGTTAGTGTAGTACTCACTGGATCAGTTTTTGCCACATGTCATAGTAGTTGTCAGTGGAGTCGAACTTCAGACCACTGTAGTATTCGTTCAATGCCTTGTCATCAGTAATCCAGTCAGGAAAAGCTATGTTTTTCTCTGTAATAACGTCTTATACATCGATTCAGAAAGTTTGATAATGTGAAATAAATTATTTTTTTGATTTTAGGAGAACAACTAAATATCAAGATACTACCAGCTGTATGTGACCAGGCATTTGCTTTGCATAAGTACAACTCACTCATAATGAAAACTTGAAAATAAAAAAATTAATAGACATTATGAAATAGAAAACATTTAGTAGTTTTTTAAAATTGTTCTGTTAACTGAAAAAAATCCCCCACGAATATTAAGAGTTTTTTCAATTGCTTTATTTTTAGATTGGGGACTCATCCAGTTGAGTTCATTGATCATTCCTTGGAAAGAGGTGATCACGCTATCAATGACTTCTCGGATTTGCCTAGAATAATATATTTTGGTGATGCCTTATGCGACCTCGTTTAGTCTATATCCTTCCACGGCTTTACCATAAATAACAAAAAAAACTGTAAAACTATGAAAGACATCAGTAATAGTGGGAATGTGTTAGTTCTAAAAAAGTGAATTATTTGAAAACCTACTTTCTGACAGCAATCTTATCTTCTTCTTTTGGATAAACCGAATCAATGAATACTCTACCACTGGAGTATTGCATAAGAGTATTTGTAGCTTTCATACAATTTGAAACATATAGGGGGGTTATCAAGGAAACAGAATAAGGACGCCGTCGACGACCGAGGACGAATGGTTCCTCCTTTAAGGTAGACGTGATATGCATGTTAATGAGGTAGGAAAATGAGACAGTCTAGCAATCTATGGATACGTAGTATTAAACTTTAATAACAGAAAAATATATTTACTGGCATATTCTTGAATGAATTTTTGTAGGAGGGCATAAACTGCGATTTCTCGAGCAGTAACCTTATGAAAAGATAGTTGACCAAAGTTTCTGGATCTGCTTTGGCATAGTCGCTACTCATCTTCGAATACATTTCTTCCTGGTATTTTCAACAATAGAGAGTCTACCAGTGGATTAAGAACATAAATCATCCAAAAATATTTTTAGAAACTAAATGTTTATGATGTTTAAAAGTGATATGATATAAATTATGTAATTGTTATTAAAATCAAAACTACCTCCATAATCGAAGCTTTGAAATTTGTCTCCGTAACTCCAGCCACACTTGGAATCTGTGAAAACTTTATATTTAAATGTATTTGAGTTGATTTTAGATTATATGAAAATGTATTTTATGGAAAATTTAATCTGACAAAATATTAATCTTCTTTATAGGGAAAATATTGGCTAATTAACGATATGAAATTTTCCTAATAAAAGATTTTATTTATGTAGGTTTTTCACCTATCACTTTGGTATGTATTAGAGCATCAATAAATAGGTAAAATAGATAGAGGATATCTTACCTCTAGTTAAAGTAATAAATTCAAGCATATTTTTGTATCTAATAGATTCCATGTCATTCTACTATTTCTGAACACAGACTTCATGTACTCAGTCGAACACTTATTTCGGCAAGGCTCGTTAGAAAAGTTGGTCAATTAATTAAAATACTAGTCAACTTGCCTGTTTGATGTAGGTGCTCCATTCTATAAAAGAATATTTTGCCAGATCAGCCAAATTCCTTACATTCCAAGACCTTTTGCTTTGACGACGTTTTTCGTCAGGCGAACTGGAGAACACTGTTAAAATTTAATACAAAAATGTTATTCACAACATGTCATGAATATTCTATATTCGTGATGCTTTATGAGATAAGAAAAGTTATAGTTAAGGCAAATTCCTAAATGTTTTCATTTTAGCACTCTCTCACGAGGACTAACATTAATGAAATGTATGATATCCCGAACATGAACATAACGAACGATATAAAAATAGACCTCAGTTAATCTAAGTATTGGTTTTTCGCCTTCTCTTATATCTCACTGCCGGCTCGATTTTTACTTGCGGCTCATTGTCGCGCCTAAGACTGCTTCTTTGGTGTTCGTATACTGTATTATTACCGTCTCTTCTTTGCTCTTTGTTAAGTGTATTTCCTTCTGCTTGTAGATTTCTTACTTGCTAATAAATCTTGCTAAGATCATTAGGCGTACACTTTTATAGTAAAGAAAGGAACTCTACGCGGCTTAAAGCTACAGCCTTATTGTCTCCTAGACACGCACAAATTCTCTTTTCTTTACACAACACTAAAATAAATTAAACCCATCATTTTCATTATTAGTTCAAAATTATTTCGGTAACGAAGTTCTGTTTGAATGTTCACCCGAAAAACTGAAGTGACATATACGAAGAAAAATAGAAGTGAAAAACACACCTATAGTCTAACGCAAGTACTTGTTCAAAATCGACAATTTTTCCAATTTCTTCTTTACTTGGTATTCTCTAAAACAAAGTAAATGCTGGTCTAGAAAAATGGATGAGTTTACTCGTTTTTCGTTATAAATTTAACCAGAAAATCCACAGAGTATTCCGTATTTAAGATAATGTTTTATTACAAAACAATTTTATACCGATGGCTTCTCGTCAGTAGTATAGTTGGCGATGACATGGAGAATCGTCTCGATGTAATTCTCCCTAATGCTAGCGAACGCTTTATTTTGGTAGAATGTTTTGCTGAAAAGAAACTAGGCTGGGACTTTTGCATTGATTCAGAGCAGAAAAACAAATAAAAGCATAACTTACCCGAAATGAGCAGTACTTTGGTCAAGGAAAAGGAAATAATAGTTTGTGGGATCTTCCCAGTTGGTGTCAACGCTGGGAGTTATGAAAGTATCTATCCCCTAAAAGTAGATCTTTAGTATTGTATAAATAGGCAGCGGTGGACATATTCTTAAGGAGCCCGTCGTCCAGGCTTAGTGACGTATTTCACGAACTGCGTCACCAGTTGGAGTGACAAAGGGGACGAAGCAGATCTCGTCTGCTTCCTAATATCGACTGGTTCGTGAAATACGTCATCGACCGTAGACGAGGAGTTCCTTAAGTATATGGCCGCTACTGTAAGTATTAACTTCGTAAAATTACTATTTTAAATAAAACTTCTACATAATTATAAATGAATTAAGTATTTTTTAACAGCTCGTCAAAGTTAGATAATAAACAACTGAGAAATAAAGAATGTTTTCTAATAATGTTTCCGACTTAAAGGCTATTTGAAGAATTCAGATGATTAGTTATTTCTGTAATCGTCTACGAAAACAATCAAAAGCTGTTTTTATTCTCTTTCCTAATTTCAAACATATTTAAAACGCTCTACCGATTTAAGTACTGGTAATCATTTTTTGTAGAATCACAAACGACGTTATCAAATCAACTCTTTTATTCTCATGTCTTAACTAATATTTCCCAAATTTTTCTATTGTTTTAAATGATCTACAATCAGTGTTTTAGAAATTTTCTCAAACTAAAGGCTATTGATTAAATAAGATCATAATTTTAAAATCATGGGCACTTGATTTACCTCATGGAAAGAAAGCCACCCAAGTGCTTCAGCGAGTTGATGGGGTGTAGGCCTTTTGGCTGTTCCACCATATACATATGTAAAACCGGATCCAAGTATTTCTGTTAAATCATGTACCTAAATAAATTCACTAACGATAATTAATTCTTTAGTATTGGCTGAATGATACATGAAAATAAAATCAAAACGAAATTACTTTTTTCTTAAGGTACTTTTTACTCTTAAGCATATCCTGTCCACTTGTATCTTTCGTTGCCTTGCGGCAAGCATCAAAGAACTGTTTTGTTTTGAGCAGAGCTGGCCTTTTCTAAATTAATGCATGCATTTTACCACGTTCTTATCCAAAATCACCACTAAAGGAAATGCATTATAAAACCAACGTGACATTGAATCACTAACTTGGACGTAATCAGGATCTATCAGTTTGTCGACCATAGTGATGAGGTTTTTCCCATTGACAGTATCAAACGAACCCTTGACAACATCTTATATAAGGGTTTAAAAATCTGATTACTGATGAGATAAAAAAGATATGCACATACCGTCAACTGGTAGTTCCCACAAGAGTACTTCCAGAAGTCATTGCAAGGGTCAGCACTCAAATTAACTGATGACTGTAAAGAAGCTTTCATATCCACATATTTTACTAGTTTTTAGCACAAGATATGAATTAAATCTACTATCAAATGGAAAATGTCACTATGTCCATAGCTTTCTCTTAACAATGTATTACAATATTTTAATTTCTGTATGCATCATTTTAAATATAACTTAATTCTACCTTAATATACTCAGTTCACGTCACAAACTAGGAAAATACGAATGTAACTACTTCACCACCAGGTATTTGGATTGTAATACTTAACTGTTCCATAAACTAGAACTAGTTAATGGTAACAATTTCTGTTCTTTAGTTAGGCTTAAAAGTTGCTTTATAGTTCTTTCTCCTATTTTTAAATATTTTCTTTCAAAATTTAGACTATTCTTACTAGCATTTTTGTGCTTCATCACTATGAAAACTAAAACTTACTTGATAAAAACCAACTGCTTGTTCGTATGAATTATACTTAGCCATATCTCCTGCAGTTATTTGTGGGTTTTGAGGAATATTAAGATCTGTTTTTATCACAGGAATTCCAGGTGACCCTTAAAAGTTGACAAATCACTAATTTCGTTGACTTTTAAACCAAATGGATTTAACTGCTTGAGTTTTTAGAGTGGGGCAGTTGAGAACGATATAACCTCATAACATGTCTTGTATTAATGAGCAAACAGCTTATTCTTCAGGATAAAGTATAAGCTTAATTAAGTATGGTAAGGGGAATATCTCACCGGGATTGATATCTGAAACCCATACATCACATTTTTTAGGAACATCGTCGGCTGGACAGTTGAAAGCATTTTTAAAAGCAGGGAAATTCTGAAAAATACTAACAGCTTACTCAGGAAAATTGAACTGCTCACTACATAGTTTTGCTTTTTTTCATAATGTTTAAGAGTAGAAAAAAACCTAATTTCAATATGAGTATTATTTTTATTTAATTTGGACTTGATTAATTGAAAGTTAAGTGTTTCTCTTCTGAACAGCCAGGACTTATTAGGTTCCTAAGAGTTCTGAAAAGTTTTTTGCTTATCATAGTCTTCTATACGTTTACCTGAAGAGTTCCCCAAACACGATATTTTGAAGGCGAGTGGGGATCGACTAAAAGCTGGGTGAGCATGTGATTGTCATCTGGCTTGGTTTGGCACCAAACCTGAATAATTATAATATATTTAAATTTCAAAATTAAGACAAACTAGTAAGCATTGAGCAATTATTAATCAAAAACAGCCTTCTATATCTTAGTGAGCGAATTGGCCTATAGGTACCCTGGCAAAACTGAGAAAAAAGAGTTGGTCAGCAGTAAAGTCTCTCATGAGTTGATCGGGTAATTGAGCATCGGCACCGTTCAGATTGATGTAGTTATGGTAAGCACGATACGCGGCATGTATACCTATTAAATAAGTTATATATACATATAAGATACTATCATTATTTCCTATATGTACCTCCGTTATCAGCAATATTTTCCCCTTGTGTCTGCTCTCCATCAATACAGGCCGCTGCGGAATATTTAGAAATAGGTAGAGGACAGAATTTATCGTACTCTTTCACAACACAAGTGGACATATTATGGAAGTTATCTGCAGAATAGGTATCCATCCACCTACAATTTATATTAGTTAAAAAATTATAAACATCCGAAAATACCTACATCATCTATTTTTAGGTGAGTTATCATGCCTATTTTGGTCGTTATTTGGAATTGTTTCGAATCCTGGTTTCAGAATAATCTATTTTTCGGATATCTCAAATAACAATCCTAATATATATATATATATATATATATATAGGAAATACAATTAATTAGGATAAAATAAAAATTTCCATAGATTTTATGTTCTAACCCATTTAGAACTCCGGTTCCATCCCACTGTACTCCTTCATCATCAAAACCATGTGTAAGTTCATGACCTAAGTAATAAATCTTGGTGTAGAAAAATTTCAGATTAATTCAATAGAATGAAGGAAATCAAGCATTCAGGAGTGTGATTCCCTATTTAAATGTATAATTTCTACTGTTTTGCAACAAACCAGCTATTACTCCCATAGCTCCAAAATTAATGGCAGTGGGCCAAGAAGGATTATAGAACGGTGGTTGGAGAATGGCTGCCGGGAACGTAATGGAGTTTAACTGGGGCTAAAACAATGGCTTGAATACAGTAAAACAAAACTGGTGTACGACTCTTAATTGATCACACCTGGTACCAGGCATTAGTTGTTCCAGGAGCTCCGTTAAAGTCATCACGTTTTGTTGCTCCGTTAGTGAGTGTATTCCATGACGTAAAAATATTGAAAAGATTAGCACTGCGGACCATTTTAAGGTAGACATCAGTTTCCGTTATGTTCAGGTGCTAAATGAAATATGATTTTGTAAAATGTATCTGCTAATAGTGGCACTTAACACTGCTTAGATTTAAAAAGTGATACGAAGTTACTTTTCTAAAACATGTAAACTAAATCTTAAATGTGCACACCTCATGGTACGCAACCAGTTGACCATCATCAGTGATCCACTCGGGGTATGCAATATTTTTAACGAGGTTATCGATTTTGTCGTAAGCTCCCTTTTTTGTGGAACGTGTCATCCAAGAAAGTTGGTCGATCATTGAGCGAAAAGCTGTGTATTAAGAATGATGCATACTTGCAAAGGGAGAAAAATAATACGAGAGATAGCACAATATCTTACCAACAATGATACTTTCAACCATTTTTGCAACATCTTTTTTGACATCAGCACGTGACTGGGGAGTTGGGTAAAGATAGTCAATAAATACACGAGCATTTGCGTACTAAAACTAAATCGGTTAAATGGATGCTTTATGGAGTTCACTAAAGCTTAGTTATAATATTAGAAAGCACTATATTTCCTTAAGCATGATATGTGTAGGCAAAATCTCGGTAGAAGATCAAATGCTATCCGATGCTTCTCTACCTGTATTAACTCTACTGTTTCTGCAATGCATGATAGAGTAGCGCTATTCTCGTCCTCTTCTTGCATCCGATGAAACTTGCGCTCTTCTAGAAATTATAAATCAATAAATTCAATATGATGAATCAACAGTTGAATGTGTCAACAGATCAAATCAGGTCATGTTTATATAGCGATCAAACCTTATTAATGAATCAGACTACTTTTTGATGATCTATTTGCATGGTTAAACAAAAGCTGGAATTAATACTCACCGGCTTTTATATATCGTGATCTTCCGATCTTCGGTTGTACAATGTTCATTTTCGTACTAGGGGTAGTGGACTTGAAATATAAATTTATTTAATATCAGTTCATATAAATTAATAAATACTGAGAATTCAACTCTTACATTCAAATAAGGAAGGAAATCCTCATATGCATGTACTATCCGATAGTAGAAGTAATTAATCAATGTGCGTGGTGTTACATCTAGAACACCTTAACCATTTATATTCGGCTATAAACAAAACATATGTAGCTGATCATACCAGACTTGCTGCTTTTGTTGAATAAATTCTGGAGATTCGAAAAGATTAAAGGTTCCATGACAATAAATTTGAAATTAGCATCCTTTACAATTTCTTTTACTTCGTCAGCACTTTCATTCAATGCCTGTAATTAAAGAGGCAATGAGATGATGAACAAATAGAGCTAAGTAATAACAAGAAAAATTACCTCTTCGATTAACATTGACCAATCAATGCCACTATATCTATCGGTTAATGTAGAAAGAGTCATAGGGTTATAACTCCTATCATACTTCCGGCGAACTACATCGTTAGTGCTGAATTTCTTGACTCATACTTTTAAATAATGAATAGATTTTCTGAAATAGAAGTTGTTCCACTTTTTACCTGTAGGATAAGGCGAGATAATAGTCGAATTTAGCAACGTCGGCAACGTCTGAGAAGAGTTTGCCTTCATCTAAATCGATATCTTGGGTTTTAGCCAATCTTTTCATGTTTTCTCTGATTTCCTTCGCAAGCCTAAAGGATAAATGAGTAAAGTTTCGAATAGAGTAAATATAAAGCTGGAAATTTAAGAAAGGATTTGAAATTAAGCATATTCTGAATATTTAAAAATTAATATTACTTCAAACGTCGTAAATCCTATGGTTTCTAGTGAATTATTCTCTTGTAAAGTTTTCGGTACTTTTATCTTTTAATATAAATGTTCTATATTTGAAATCACTGATACATCGTCTCCATTAATTTTTTTGTCGACTGTTAGCACTTATTTGCTCAGCTACACTTTTCCAGAATCTACAGTTTTGCCTCGTTACTATGGAAACCAGCTGATGGAACCGAGTAATTTTGGCGACACTCAATTATAAAATACAGAAACGCAGAGAAATCGAGAGAAGTTTGAAAGTGCCCATTAAGGAAATTAGAGGACTTGCTGGTAGGGCAATTCAATTTAATAATGCAAAGTGAGGTAAAATATAAAAGAATACAGAGATGTTGCGAAGGTCATAGCAGGACAACAATAATAAACCATAGAAGCTTCCAAGTATAATACTAAATATACAAATAACTAACGTATCTATCGTTGTCCCCGTCTTCCTATAATAAGTGGAGGGGTAGATTGTAGTTGGTTGGTCGAGGAAGATGGAGTATCCCCGAGCACCATGTGGATCTTTCCAGTTAGTATCGGTGTACGCTGACACCACGTTACTAATTCCCTCACTACCAATTAGTTTACCTACAAGTGAATTTTCAAACATATTTCCTTCTTTTCATTAAATGCCATAGTATCCTGCTGTTACCAATAAAATATCCAATTCCAACAGCGTCCGGGAAATCAGTTACATTCTTGTCTTGATATAACATAGGGAATGGAAATTTTGTTGACGTAGGTGATTTGAGATTTCCTATAAGCAGTGACATAAATTAAACGTACATTTAGTTTACAAATAAATTGTCATGAAAATGCCATAAGTAATCTAAGAAAGAATGGACAACCGTCAGCTAATCTATGGATTGCATCCATAACATAAGACCCCGATTTTATCGTTGTATTCCACGACATCCTGGCGGTTTTACACTGTTGTAAATACCAAGAAAGTTGTTGCACGGGTTTACTCTTTAAAATAATTTAAATTATTAAGGTTTATTAAACCCTTGCACACATATTTCAATAGATTCCATGAAAATTTACAGCAAATAAAATGTAAAGAGAAAAATTCTAGTGAATAGTAACCAACCGATGCAGTAACGTAATTCACATCATTCAACTGCTTAGCCATAGCTCCATAATTGTTTAAGTCAGAAATATCGAAGCTCATGGTATCATTGAAATTCCCACAAGTGTATTTATAAAAATCACTACAGGGGTCAACTTTCGTATTTAAATTTTGCCTAAAATTACCATCTCTATGTATGAACCTGAATAATTGTAGTTCTGTGAAAAATTACATGACTTTTTAGATTAAAAATAGAATATGATCCGCATCAATAAAGATTCGAATTGAAATTAGGATTATACTACCACCAAATGCTTAAAGTAGAGTGCTTCTATTGTACTATTTTAAGGCTATTTTTAAAATATAGATTGTATTTCTAAGCCAATTGTAAATTAAATCTTCTACATATATTGAACTGTATTGACTTCAGAGTACTTGATTTTAACTGTATCAAATACTATCATGAGCATTCTAGTTATGAAGCAATGGATCCAGCTGCTCGAGACAGTAGAATCAGTTGCCCGGTGAAGAGCATAAAACTATCTAGTGCTTTAATTTTGTTTTGTTCTTACTTTAGCAGATGTGAGGCAGACTGATATGCTGAATAATAGGGCTTTCTGACATCGGCCTCAGTAGGTTGTTTTACATTAATAAGATATGCTGAAATAAGTTTGATAAGTTTAGTAATAAATGTCATACACCACTGCACCCAACTGCTCTTCATTATGATATTAGTTTATAACGTTAATTAGAAGCATTTCTAATAAAGCTTTAGAATAAATCTTTAAGTATCGAAGCATTCGAACGCCTTAAGACGATTATAAAAGCTAGAAAAAATTCTTGATAAGAACAATTTTGAGCACGTCGATAATCTTTAAGTTAGGCAATTCCTATCAATAGATCAGTCAAATTATTTTGCTATTTTAGAAACCTATACAAATTCCGATAGTTTTGCAAATTCATAAATACCAGATTCTAATTCCAAACAACGGATTGGTTTAGCCACTTTTATAGTATCAATCATGATATATCAGTTAAAACGTTAGAAGGATTTGCTTGACGCCTTCATATGTTTAAATACTTTTATATTCTTCCAGAGATTTAATTAACTAAGCCTGCTGATTTTTCATATTTCTTATGATTCTGTTTTTCTGATTTGGCAGGTTTCGTGTCGAAATATTGGGGTGCGAAGCTTACATGTCTCATACGGATTCTCCTCGTGTTTGCTGTCATTGTTATTCAGAACTGTGACTAGGATTGCAATAGTGAGCCCAAGAGTGGCTAGAACAACCAGCAGAACGGATAACTATAATACAGTTATTATTTATACGCAAGACATTGGCTAGTTTGACAGGAATATGAGCCAGGAAGAATAGTTAAAATGAAGAGGAAATATCTATTCAAAATCACCAAGAATTGACTGTTTTGTCTTCATTGTTAAAAAGTTTAATGCGAATTTGTCTTAGACTTCAGATGGCTTATTAGTTTTGCATCTATCATACGTAGATGAATTAATGTTTTATTGGCCTAGATGTGACTGTGCAGTACATAATTGTATAAACTCACAATTATTATAGTCCGGAGAGTCTCTTCTCTTCTGCCCATGGCGTCTGCTTCAAATCGGCAGACTACCACTGATAAAAGACTTAGACCGCAGATGCGATAAGGTAAATAAAGTACGCTGGCTTATAAAGGCTTCGATTTAATGATCAAGAGAGAACCAACCTACAAAATGCGCCAATATTAACAGCTTTATAATCTAATGTTCAAAGTGATCTAAGGACTTCAAAAAACCTACTGTAAGCTACATAGAGGTACTGTGTAAAACCATTGGTCTTTGCAGCGAAATATGCAATAAGTATCTGAGACATCCATAGTCAAAAATTGTATGGATTATTATTTTACATTAGACTATTAATGATTCAGTATAACTCTATAACATAAGTGTCAGATTCGAAATAAAAAGTTCCTTATCGTCTTTTGTGTGCGTGTGTGTGGTAATTTTTCTTGTATAGAGGACAGTGAATAGAAGTATTCTAAAAAGCGAAATTATTTAGAAAGACCACAGCGATTTTCATATTATACAAAATACAATTTGAATGATCCATCTTTACTTTGAGAGTAATGAAAGCAATATTAACGCTATCTAAAGCTTAAACGCTATGGAATTCATCAGCTAGAGTGATTGGAGTGTTTATTAAGGGAGAAAATCTTAAAGCAAACTTTCATTTTATATCTACACAGACAAATAAATCAAAACAACTATATGACGAGTACAAGAGTTACAACAAAGGAATCTCTCAACCATCGCTAGAGACAATTTTGTAGATCCCTCCAATTCTGTCACGAGTAGAAAGTGTTTTCAAATATCAACCTAGAAAAAGTTTTGCATTCTGTATATTTTGTTTCTCTATGTGGAATCTATTATCTAGGTTCATTTATGATTTTGTGAAATGGGAGCGTTCGAATGTTGTACTTGACGACCTTAATTGGTTTGACTGAATGCTTTGCCAACATGTTTAGATCATTTTAGTTTTGGTTCCAAAATCTCAGGGCAGTCATTCAGTTGAAAGTAGTGGTTTACAATTGTGAATTCAAAGGCTTTATCTATCTAGCTACTGATATAACTCTTTTATTGATAAAAACTTAAAAATAGTTCTAGCCACTTTTATTTAAATTATCTTATTATTTAACTGAGTGATAAAAGTTAGGAAGAAAATTGTACTAAGTACGTAAGTAGATCATTATTCTGAATAATTACTAAATTATGGCTTTGATTTTTACCGCTATATTTTTACGAATTAATAATCATTTTCTTTTCCCAACTTAGAACGTTAACGGATGAAAACAGTTCCAAGGAGAATGTGTATTCCATGTATTCTGAAAGAAAGGTATAGTAAAATGGAAATAATTTTAGAAAGCAAGAAAGTCATAAATCGGTTTTTTCTAGTATCACACTTAAATCAGTTTATTATGTCATGCTTGTAAAGCAGAGTTAACTCAATGTCATAAAAGCCTTTGTACTAGAGATAGATTTTCACGGTCCTTACCATGTAAATAGTGGCTAATGACGTATGAAGAAATGATGACTAAGCAACGCTTAGATTATCAATCATTATAAAATTTTTATCTTAAACATTTTGTTGCGAAATCGGTTAAGACTATTAATTATCGTGGTTGTTATTGAACTATGAGTCAAAGTGCTGTGAAGAGATGGAAAAATGGCGATGCGTCTTATGTATAGAGTAGTTGATGTTGGGTCGCTGAACAAATAGTTGGTGTTCATGTCATTATATTCCTCTCAGCTTTTAGGTTATAAACAGTATGAGCATATTACTATAGCAGATAACCAACCAAGAAATCTGCGAATTTGCCTATACATTATTCTCTGGTTAACTACTCAAGTCCGTCATTATAATTATTTATCCTTTTTTTAAATACTTTTGTTTGCATAGCTTTTTTTGGGTATCTTTAATTAAAAAGATGTTTGCCTCATATAAAAATGTTCTAGTCGATTTGATTCCGGAAGCAGGAGAAAATATACCTGACTAAAACAGTTATCTCAATTACTTGAAAGGCCTATAGTCACCACTGTCCCAGTAATGATAATAACACAAACTTAGGAAAAAAAAGCTACTTTCAGTATTAATTGATTCCTGTAATTAATAGAGGACAAAATATTATTATTCTATTTCATGTTAGTATCCTAGGAAATATTGGAATGTTCCATAAAGTAACAATCTCTACTTGACGCATGTAAGATATGAAAAATTACAGCAAGATGCTCATTGTTGATGTTATTTGAGGTCAGATGGTTTATAGTTTGAGAATGTGAAGAAATGGATCTATCGCATAAAAAGCATTTAAATAACAAAACCTTGAATTTCCTGTTTCTATAAGTAATAATACTCTGTTTGTACCTAAAAATGTTCGTATACAGTTATTAAACAGGGTGCATTTTCTAATTAGCATAATTATTTGACAGTGTTCATTTTGTCCGATCACTTTCCACTGTGTGTCTAAACCATTTGTCTCTAACTTCTCTGGCCTCTGACAACGACTCATCACGGAATAACGAAGTACGACTATAGCTGTACCGCAGTGTCACTAAATGTTTTGGTTTTCAGTTCTTTCCGTTCGATTTTTCAGATTCCTTTCGTGCTATAATAATGTCAATGTAATCTATTCTAATACGTTAATGGTGTTTATTGTTTTAATTGCGCGTGTCTGTATTAGCCCTATTTTTGTACATTTGTAATTAAGGCTTGGCATAATAAGAAAATTCTCTCAAGTCACATATATCTTGTTTAAAATTATAATAGCTACAATTTCGCTTTATTAAATATGAAGCTTTATAATCGCTATCAGTCACTAAACTAGCTGGAAGCTGTCATGTGCAAACGATGGTTATCGGTAAAGCAAATAACCTCAACAAAATAATGTACTGCAAATTATCTGAATGTTAGAAATAACAGCTAAGCTGCGTGATTAACCGATTATTAGATATTAATATTAGAACTAAAATACCTTTGGAATAATAGCGTGTTTTCACAGGAAGTGTTAAGCATGCTAGTAGTTAATTCTCTATAACCTCCAGTTCAAATATGTTCTTAAAAATTGCATCAGTATCAAATAATTATCATAGAGGTGTAATATTATTCTCGAAATAATAACTTTTAAGTGGTTCTCCAGTGATAGATTATTCAAAGTGTAGGTTGCTACAGTGAGTAATTTCTATGAACTACTGATAATTTCTTTACAGTTTTTCATAAATTATGTGACAGCTAGTTATTTAGATGGTTTGTTTTAATGTTAATTCTTAATTGTATCACATCATCCACCCAAACTTCCACTTCTACCATTTCAAAGTTTTCTTAGTTTCAGATCTGATATGATGTTTCATAAAGTATGATATTTCTCCCATCGTGTGTGTTATTTGTTGTTTGTTACATTCCTCTTATATTTACTGAACCACATCCTTTTAATCAAAATAAAACAAGTTATAATGGACGAGAATCGAAGGAATCTACAGATTTATTGACTTCAAGAAGGTAATATGGCATGATTATGCTAGGTAGATTCGATGATTTCTAAGTTCACTTTCCAGGGACTTTCACCAAAACAAATCAGTTATTGATTATTCATTTAAGAATCTTTGTTACTGTAACTATGGTGAAGGAATATGTGATAACAATAGCACATGTATTAAGCACGAAAATGCAGCATGTTTCCATTCCACTAAAGAGGTAGGAATTGTGTTTACTGATGCAATAACTTTTCCATTACGTCCAGACTTTGTTCTGGTCTTGTTTTTTCTTAAACATTCTTATATAATACATTCGTTTAAGGTATTTGATAGAGAAAAGCGCCGCATGGTAACCTGGCATCAATTTGGTTGTGCAATGTTGGAAAAAGGAAGTGATGGATCTCATCTTACTGTCTGTTACATTTTACTATACCTTTTGGATTTAACTTTCAGTGCATAAGTTGTTCCATAGATCAATTGTTCTACTGATGATTTTGTTCTAGTGTAATTCATGGCGATCTCCCCATAGATCGCCAATGAGTATAGCCTGCTGTTACGAAGGTAATTACTGCAACCTGAATATCACTCCGCCTGCTTATGCCAACTTAATGGAAGACTATGGTTAGAGGGAAATAGTGTATGATTGAATTTATTTAACAACTGGTAATTTTTAATGAGTACCTTATATTGAGTTTTTAGATAATAAAGATGGAGAGTGGACCGTTCAGTCAAGTGGCCCATATGCTATTCAATCGCGAAATATGGTTATACCTATTACTCTTGGTACAGTCTCATTGATTGTCGTAGTATTGATCTACCTAATTCTATATAATTCTCGGAACATTTGGACATTAGGTAATCAATGATTTTCACATATTGGTAGTATTTTTATTGTATTTCTACATAACTGTTGTAGAAAACATCTAATGCTTACTATAGTTCAGTTACTTGTAATTCTACAACGACAAAGAAAAATGCAGAAGATGCAGAAGTAGCATCCATGTTGATAGACGATTTGGGGTGAAGATTCTTGTTATCATTATTAGTATTCTAATTAGTATTATTTCTCATTGTTCTTCCCATTACATAGAAGTGGCTCTGGGTCACATATGACAACTCTCAACGAACGTACTATAGCTCATGATCTACAAATAATCGGTATTATTGGAAGAGGAAGGTGACCATGAGTTTTTTTTTGATTTTGTGACATTTTTGATGTTTATCTTAATATATGGTTTAGGTATGGTGAAGTACGAAAAGCCAAATATAGAGGTAGCTATGTCGCTGTTAAGGTTGGATCTTGTTTCCAGCATTCTTAACCATAGTAATTCTTTTGAATCAGTAAAGATCTTATAGTAATTCCTTAATTGTTCTGTAACTAGTTATTATTCCAGACTTTCTATACAACAGATGAAGAATCTTGGAAGAATGAAAAAGATATATATCAGACCCATATGCTGAATCATGAGAATATACTTCGTTTGTTTTTACAAGGCTTTTAACTGATTTCAGTTAGAATAACTGTAAAATACTAATCTAATTTTTGGAGATATCTCGTAAAAATTCGACAAAATTTACTTAAGTGCCAATAATAATGCCCTTTTTCATTCCAGAATATGTTGCGGCTGATATTAGTAGTGAAGATTCTATTACTCAAATGTTACTCATTACTGACTATCACCAACTTGGTTCTCTTTATGATTACTTAAGAACAGTGCAAACATTAACTACTATAGAAGCACTATATTTAGCACATAGGTAGTTCTATTCTTATCTATAGTTTCTTTAGACATACTTGTTTATTTAAATGCTTAAACTTACTGTATTTATTAATCCTAATCAACAATATTAACTCAGTTCGATATGTGGACTAGAACACTTACATGCTTCGCTTCTGGGGACGGGAAATCGAAGAAAGCCAGAAATTGCCCATAGAGATATAAAGTCTAAAAATGTTATTGTCAAGAGACCTGGAGTTTGTTGCATTGCTGACTTCGGTCTTGCTTTAACATTGTTAGTTCTGAATTGAACTTGGTTTATCCTATTTAAAGTTATGATATTACATGAAATTTTACATTTATATTATTTTGTAGTAAAATGACACTTGTACCGGAGAAAGTTAAAGTGCAAGTGGGTACAAAACGCTATATGGCACCAGAAGTGATCGCTAAAACTCTCAACGCAAGCAGTTTCGCCGAATTCAAGATGGCGGATATGTACTCGTACGCCTTAGTTATGTGGGAGATTGCCAGGAAGGTCGAGGTTTGTTATTATTTCTTGTTAGCATAAATATATAACCACTTTGAGAAGCTGTAATGTTGGTTTCTTAGTAATTACTAGCATTGCAAATAAATTCTTTCACCTGTGTAATAGAAATGGTTTACAATTGAAACTAAAAATTTGAATTTTTGGACTCGCAAATGTGCTGTGTCCTTCTATTTGTCGGTACCTTTTAGATTAGAACGAAAATGATGCGTGAGCGACAATGGGGCGCCGAGGAATGACATCTGCTAGGTTGACGAACATTTATGGTTCTTTAAAAAAAATAGAGCATTGTACCGATAGGTTGACCATTTGGCAATTATATAGAATAATAACTGCTTATAATTACGCTCAAAAGATAATGTATTACTGCTTCTCAGACCATATAATTTCTGAAAAGATGAAAGTTGTCCAAATTTTCAAGTTTACCACCAATCTAAAATATTTTGCATTTTTGCCTAATCGAGCTACTTGTGTTATATAGATAATCAAATCGCGCATTAACTTTTGAATGTTATTCTAAGTATAAACCTCATTCTCTTATAGAATAGATAAAGCGCACTTTAAAGTAATATATGCAAGAATTGCGAGTATGTAGAGGGTTTGTGAAAAAAGTGTTTATTGCTGAAGATAGTTCAAAAGAAATTCATTTAGAAATAGTCGAGTTTACATATGTGAAACAAAATTTTCCTGTAAAAAAATGTTATTTTTTGAATGTGAAACAGTAATACTAGTACTGTATGTTACCTGTAAGGTAACTAAAAAATTGGTGAATCTAATAAGTACTATTTTGAGTAAATTTCTTTTTACAGTGGCAATCAGAGAAGGTTACAGCTACGTGTACAGAAGCTTCAGATTCCAGTGGGATCGGTTCGTCTATATGTAGCGGGGAGAGAAATTTTCGAGTTCAGCATATATCATCACTTGTTGATATGGTGAGTTAATTTTTGTCATTGATATTTACTATAACTAATGTGATGCTAAGTATTATAATGATGGAAATATTTTTTTGACCTATAGAAGGATCATAATCCTGAAATGTGCCTTAGAATTAGAAATATTGTGTCATAAATTCGTAATTTCAGTCTGCAAGAACACATTTACAGCCCTTGTCGGGTGATGTAATTATGGAATGCGATCCACAATTAATCGTTTGTAATGACAAGGAAATCCCATTAGGAGAAACAGTAACCAGTTGTAACAGCGTAGGTGTTATATTTTTTAATAGAATATGGTAATGGCACTTTATTTTTTTTTAGTGTTTATAACACAAGTTTGCCAGGGAAAACGATGATATAATGGTTTACTAATATTGCCTTTACTTAAATTTAATAGTTCATATAATTAATTATTTCGTCATCCTATTTCAGTTAACTAAAGCAAAACCATATGTTTCACCGTTCGAGGGTATGGTAAACAGTGATCCTTCCTTCGATGATATGAGAGTGGTTGTATGTGAAAAGAGAAGAAGACCTCCCATAGAGGAGTCATGGACTAGTGGAAGCAATGTGAGTAGCCGTATAATAGTACTATCGAATTAAGAAAAGACCTTTTGTATTTGTACATTATTGACTCATTTAAAAATATCAGAAGTTCATTTTAGTCATCCATTAATTACTAATAGAATTTCATAGATGTTTTTGTGCCGTATGGTATCATTGATGCAAGACTGTTGGCATGCTACACCTCAATGCAGGCATACTGCGCTCAAAGTAAAAATGGAATTATTGAAAGCTATTGAGCAATTTCAAGAGGTTAATTTTAGCCTTGTTGTTTTCTGACTCATAACAGTTCTAATTATTATCTTAAATACGTAAGAGTAACATCGTTTAATACAGCAAGGACGAACATCAGATGAACATAAAGAACCATTCAAGCTAAAAAGTGGTGCATCTAGTCCCAGTGGAGCCGAGAAGAAAAAAAGCAAGAATGACAGCGGATTCGTGGATGGCAAGGGAAACTATGCATCTTGAGTTACAATTTATGTATATATTTTCTAAATTTAATAATCTAATTGCATACCAGTGCCATTTTACCATGTAATTATTTTCATACATACTATCGCTATAATTTGATATAGTACTTATAATTCTCTCATTTAAGGCATTCACTTAGCATTTTACTGTTTTGGGTTGGCTCAGGAACTCAAGTCTGAGTAGATGAACATATTTAGCTCAATTGCATTTTTTAGAATACGTTGGGAATTCACAATATCAACCACTTTTAAACAAATTGCGTCTTTACTTTTCTAGTTATTGTTTCAAAATGATAGATTTGAATTGTTTCCAAATTTGGGGATCCACAACCACTTTTATGCAATACTGAAAAATTGTATTCTGAATTGGAAACATCATAAAAGAAATAACCCCTTTTTACACTAATTTCTAAATATTTCCTGGTTTTCTTAGTAAAGTGAAGTTTTTTTAGCTGTTAATGGTCTTGTTATTTATTTCTCTGCACTTATAGCTCAGAACGATTATGTATTAAAGACAGTTTTGCTTTGCGTTCATTTATTTGAAATGTGGATATCTAACATTTGGAAACATTTCAAACCTGTAACGCTAAAATCACCTAGAATGCGACTTGCAACAGGTCATTATAAAAAGCTTCCGGGAAAAGTTTCTTTCCATTAATGATATTGAATATTTTTATTGACAATTCTAGTAATAAGTATTGGGATGCCGTATTAATTTAATTTTCATACTATTATGTTTCACTACTTAAATATTTACTTTGTTGGTGTTGCTCAAATTAATGTCGTTAACTTGAATTTTATGAATTATACCTAGTTTTATTAAAATGTCATATATAAATATAAGAAGTCTATATTTTAATGTTAATGATCTTTTGTTCCCACTGGTTCTTCAGCGAGTTAAAGTAGTTATCTGATCCCTCAGATCCCACGGTTTTAACAGATATGACCGAATTAATCTTTTTTTTCCTTTCTGTTTGATATTGATTGACAGCATAGATCATAACTATTGGGACGAGAACACAGTAGTAATTGATAATCTGAAATTATGTGTAGTTTGTAAGGTTGTAGCACTCGGGATGTAAATGACTATTTCTAACAGATTCTGATGAAATCTTATATTAATTAATGGATCTGGTTCATTTATAATTAAATTTGGTAATATAAACATTTCAACTTAACATACGTATGCAAGTGTAGCTATTGTTTTTTGGAAAATGTTTGGTGTTGCATAAGACGAAAGGCGAACTATCAAAATAGCGATGGAGTAGAGCACAATTATAATGGCTTGTGTCATCGTTGTCAGTCGCAAGAAGACGAGCGCATCTAGATTCATGGAAGCGTTGAAATGGCGAATGATGTCGAATCGTGACCTGTGATAGCTACCAATCTTAGCACTTCTGAGGAGTGGGCAAAAATTGACAGTAATTAAACACTTGTAAATTATTTTATCTAAGTGGAAATACCTCAAAAATATACCTCGAACTAAAATTTTATTCATCAGTATTGTTTCGCATTTTTTAAGTACCTTGGAGCAATATGATGTTCTGCACATGGTCATGGTGAATAAATTTAATGGAATTAACGATATGTGGTTTAACAATAAATTCGAAAGAGAACTATTTAATAGTTGCATTTAATTTGTTTTTGTGTATTTGGAAGAAGTTCAATAACGTACCTTTGTATGTTCTTTTTATTTGATTGGAAAAGAACAATAGAGAAGACGAGACAAATGCAATTAATCGGTAGAAAAGTAGCAGTTATTATGCTTATGTCAATAATCGATGTTTGCGGAACGTTGATACATGAGAGTAAATAGTCTGACGACATCTCATTTCGGTAGACGAAAACGGCCAAACCAATAGCAATGATGAACTGAAAATATAAATATAGTAACATCTCCATGTAGAATTTTAAATTTATTAACTTGATGTTTCACTCACCTCTATAGAAAGTGAGAGATATAAAATTATTTCCTGCATATCGCCATACTTTCTATTATAGGTTTCTAATATGCGATCTACGCACATGGAGTATTGGTTAAGAACCAGGAGAAAGACGCAGATAGTGTAGGGATAGCGGAATGCAGCACAGAATCCCACAGTATTCTTTACAGTACAGGGGTCGGTGGCGACTGCCCGATAGGATTGCACAAGATGAACAATCTGCAGGAAAGATGATGTAGTTCAATACAACAGGCATGGCTATATTATCTATTTAAAATGTGTTCCTCACATGTAGGGCGGTTAGTGTTACTGAGTGAACAACAGTCGCTGCTACTGTTATGCTCATAAATACCTATAAGAATTGCAATTTCTAGTACACGTTTTACTCGTCATTCGTTACAACCAATATTTCAGGCGAAGTTTAATATTTCAATAAATTATTTAAATCATCTTTCTCACCGCATTCCTGAGTTTACCATACAATTTATTGGTAGTAAGCGTTTATCACACATATTTGAACTTTCTCTATTTGTACTAACCTTTATATTTGGTGGCAAAATATGCTTGGATGAATATTTTAGCATATATAACATTGAGAAATATACACCTAAGACACCAGTGATTACGTGAGAAATTTGCGCAGTACGATATCCCCAGTTGATAGAAGTGATGTAATCTAGGCGGCACGAAGTTAAACTGCTATTGTCCGTAAAATAGTACGGGCAGAATGTCGGCATCTCCACGAGACGGTTATGAATTCCTGCTGTGGTGGATTTAAAAGAGGATTAAACAGTATATAACGTTTTTGTAACTAAAGTATGATGAACATTAAATTCCTAAAATATGGTATCAAATGGGTAGTTAAGTGACAATTTTCTTCTTATAGAGATAAATACAAAAGTAGAAGATGGATGGCAGGATTTCGATTTCTTAATTTAGCTGTTTGGCCATTTGAAGAGGATGATTATTTGTTTCGTGTGTAAATGGCATCGTTGGATGAATGTGTCTATCGGGTTTCAATGTATCCGAATTCCTGTTTCAATGTATTGGAAAAGATGCAAGTGGGGACGTAAAGCTCACTTATTAGAAATAATTTAAGAACTTGCCAGTGTGGAACACGTATGGATAAAGATTCCTTCATAAGTTTGACATCTCTAACTATATTTTCCTTATTTATGAGGTCTAGTCACACTTACAAAGTACAATGAATCTAATTTCGCATGCATATACTATTTACGAGGTTGTATCAGCAAAACCTACGTTAATTTGTATTTATCAAAATCTGTTAAAGTTCTTATTGAGGTTTCAGATGTCTCGTCGAAAGATTACAAATTCGAATTTGAAATCCGCGTATATAATTTCAAAGATTTTTAACTCGTTTTATTGCTTAGGCAACTGTGAACGCTCTCGTGGGGTTTTAGTTAAATATCTCACCGTTCATCTAATCGCGCTCTTCGCTGCTTCGTAACGGCCTTCTATCTTGTTCTCAATCAGTATCGATATTATTAGCCAGTATGAAGTTCTTTGTCAATGCTTTTAACTACCATGAAACTGCTACCCAAAATATGTATCTTCTTGATATTGATTGTTTTAATATCGTACTACGTATTTATACAACTATATGATGATGTAAAATCACCCCCTCCACAAAATCCGGTCAGTCCAATATATTGGATATATTTTTACTATTTATCCATTTTGTTGCTGTTCCCGTTATTTAAAACATGTATATCTTACAATACGCATATGTGCTTGTCATGTCGAAAATTCGTTACGTCAACAAGAGTGCCGCAAATCAAATGTTAGTGCTTTCTCAGATAGTTGGCATCAGCAATATGAATCTACTATCTTTCATTGATATTAATAGTTATGGTTATTTTAATTTAAATCTACACCAAACAATGATGACATATAATTCGTGATATATTATTTGAAGGACTTCATATAGACTGAAATGTTTTCAGGTTCCTCTCGATGAAAAAGAGTTAATAAATAGATATATATATGGAGTCAATTATTGTCTTCTAGTCAAAACTGATCGACTGGCTTCTTTACAGCCACTTAAAGCATTTGAAGAAGTGAGAATTATAAATTTGCTATAGAGAAAACTTGAAATAGTGTAGACTTAGGAGTATCATTTTAATATTAATAGAAACTAGTGATTCCTCAGAATTTAAAGGTACTAAATAATATGCTGAACAATGATCATATAAAATATTTGATAAAAAACTCTTAAGCCATACTTTATATTTATTATATTTATATTTTTCCTATAAAGTATGGCTAGAACACCACAAAAACCTAATGGTTATTGGGAAAAAAACGTTTAAATATTTGATACCATTTCAAATTGTCCAGTTTTTTTTACAAAGGTGCGATATTATTTATGATAAACTCTTATAATCAACAATGTGCATAAGCGTGGAAATGGGAATATTCTGACAAATTAGCAACAATCGCGGTATGTACGACGGGGAAGACACTTGTCTAGTCCAAAAATGCACCACCCATGAAGGGTATTTAGACAAAACACTTAACGAGTGGAATTCACCTTTAGTCCATTCCCTTGCTACTTGAATTGGACATCTTCCCATTTATTCATATGATTCTCAAGAGAGAAAGTATACTCACGCTAACGTTCAGTTTTGAAAATAGAATTCTAACTATATCTCAATACATGGAAACCTTTGAAATCACTTCTGTTCATTTTGAGAGATATAACTTTATTCCCATAAAAAGATCAAATAACCTATTTGCATCAGATGTTTTAGTATTGGCGCATACTACCAGCCCTTGTCGATCAATGCTCGGTTAATCCACAAATGAGTCTTCGGGCCTATCCAACCAACACACAGACCAAAATCTTCTACGTACAAAACATGAAGAAAGTCAGTTCTCTTTAACCGGAAACTGTATTAATCATTAATAGATTTTTAAATTGCAGGATCAAGATCAAAGAGCATGCAACGTCGTCTCAATTCATAACGAACGTTATGCTGAAGCAGAACAACTTCTAAGAGTCAGTACATTTACTTAATATATTATATACTATTTGAAACTACAATTTGGTACTTTTAAAATGGGAAATAAGTCTTATAAAAAATATTAAGAGCAGGGTTTAGTGACTCTTTAAAAGTGTGTAAACTGTTAAAAATGTGATCGATAATTATGACATATCATATTATGCATTTAAAGACTTATAAACCACATTGTTTGATATGTCTTACCCTACAAGTTTAATGAATTAAATTAAATTCTAAGTTTCAGAATGAAAATGAGGATTGCAATTTTTTTGCTATTAGCAAATCATATACAACGAAAAAAATCAATAGACTCTCACAGTTATCACTTAATATTATACCTGACGGAAAACCTAAAGAAAATGAGGGTAAGTTTATGAATTTTTAACGCAAGTATGTTACTATTTTCCTCTCTAAAAACGATACATTATTTTTAGGCTCAGTATCTAGCATTTTTTTGTCTGAGTTTTTGAATAGAGTAGGAAATGTGATTGATTTAATAATAATTGGACCAACTGAATATTCAAATGAGTTCGCCCAATTGTTTTTGCAAGGTCCAAACACTTTGAATAACGTCACTGTATGTCAGGTACGTTTGTCTTGATTACTCAGATTTAGTTGAAAAAGTGTTATTCAGCAGCTTATTTTCATTAAAGTTAATGGAAACGTGCTCTTTTCATCTGCTCGCAGTCTCTTCTGTTACTTAGATGTTTCGTTAAATAATGCATTGATTAAGGTGAATCTCCTCTACCGTGAGCCGTCCCTGCGCAGTGTGTCTCAGTTTATAGACGTCTTCAGGCGCTTAGTCCTAGACAACCACTTCCTTTTAATACGATCGGAGAAAGATAGGCACTCTCTATACATGCAGTTATTTTTCATCAATTTTAAGGATCAGTATTGCAGGGATCATTACCTTCGAATGTATACGTTTGATTAATGGTTTGCTAAAAATAGAGTACATATATAAATATAGAGGAAAATGTTGTTCAAGAGAATAGATTTTGCTTATTTAAAACAAATTAGAATATAAATATCTTTAATATTCTTATAAATATGACTAACTATGTGTATATTAATAAACAATATAAAACCCGTCCAACACAGCTGCTATATTTTAGATGGAATGATAAGAAATTACCCGTAGATACAACTGAGAAAAGAAAATGAGGACATAAGCGAAATTGCTAATCGACATCTTCTCTAAATAGATAAACTAGTGAGAATTAACAAATTGCGATGGTACTGTGCCGCTTTACGTAGTTATTTGACAACAAAGGCGATTGCGGTTGATCCTTTTCGTGCACAGTCAAAAGCAAGGAAATCCAAGGATTCTCTAGTCGTTCACTCCTACGACGAGGTGGAGCTTCCATGGTCTGTAAAGTTGTAGAAAGTAGCTACAAATTTGTGGACAGAGGATTTTGTAAATAAAATTTGACTATTAAATAATTGTCACCACATAGATTTTCCTAATGCTTAAAATAAATGTGCAAATAGCCATTAGAATTAAATGCTTTGTAGTCATTAAGAGTATAAATTTGTTGCTTTCAATGGGAGTATATTAACCTTGTCTTGGGTCTGTTTAAAGAACATAGAGGAGAATTGTTGTCGAATTTCCGAGTTGGATAGGAAGTGTGCTGGGCATCGAATAGCATTTCCAATCACTGTGAGGACTGATGCGAAATCGGTAGCCATCCGGTAAAAGTCTGGGTGATGTATATGCAAAAAATCTGCAAGATGATTTAACTTGTCATCTGAATTAACACTAACGACGCAATTATGAATTATCAGCATATGTCATCCTCAATCGCATCAAATATTCTGATTGAATCTTAAGGAACAAGATACACGTTGAATAAAATGTAAAAATTAATATTACCACACTAAATAAGTTTTTATAGAAAATTTCCAGTATATGTAGAATATCAACAAGTGTCGTCTTAGCACAGCTGGTGATATATCCTATACAAAGCAGCTCATAAAAATCTAAAAGATGAGTGAAAGCTGACAGATTTTATCTAGGATAAAAACCCTAGTAAACGTCTGAAAACTTAAAGTGGGCTCAGCCTCTTGGAAGATAGAAGGCTGCCCTTATCTCGAAATTTCGAAATGAATACTCGAAGGTTTTATTCGCATAGGAAATGCACTTTTTGAATTTGTATAAATTACCACTTACTGGACATTTTCTATAGGAACCCATTTAACGTGGTTATTATGCAAGTATCCACTTGTCAAATTATCGACTGATAATTTTTCAAAAAATCATTAATAACTTCGAAACATGCCTGTATTGAAATATTCGGTGATTGTTAAGTACAGGTTGAGTAGATTTGAAATAAGATAGGCAGATATGATAACTATGAGCGTATTTGTTGCTGATCTCAAATTCCTCCTTCTGATCTTCATAACATCGTGACCCATGGTCAATTCAGTTATCAACGATCGAAGTTGCTAAATGTAGTTTTTCTAATGTGGCTGTGTTAACGACAGAATTTATGAGAATTAGCGGGAATTGATTTCATAGATATGTTTTTCTACTAGTTTTCGCACTAAGATTTATTAGCTATTCCCTTTCATTGGATATGTTTGAAGTATACTTTATGGATCTAAGCGATCAGAGAAGAACCTATTTAGTTCCGGCTCATACTTATTAGTATGAATACACTTAATAAGAATATTCTGCGAGATAAAAGTTGCTTGTCGAATAATTATACTACAACAGCCTCGTATTTTCTAATATAGGGCTCATTGACTTTATCGAGGTCCTTGTTTACGTCCCTACAGCAATTATCCCCCACTTCTAGGCACATATTTGTAATGCTTCTTTGCAACAGCATTTCTCTGTAGCGCCAATGTCTAGTAAGTTCTCTCGAAAATAACCTTAAAAAAGTCTATTTTAGCATTAGAAGATTTCTGATTAGCGTAGATAAACATTACACCAATAATTTCCCCATTTATTCTCTAAATTAGTTTTAAATATGTATTTCTCAAACATGCTAGCTATATAAATTTACATTCATAAAAACAATAATTTTATGAGCAAAATAACTTTGTATTGCTTAAGCCTGAGAAAATTGTGAAAAATACTTGAATTTTTCTTGTAGGTAGATAAGAAGAATTATTATATACCTGGACATTTTGTTTCCTGAGCATCATTACAATTCCTCCATTTAGGAATATCAGAGTGAAAAAAGGTAGGAATATGGCGACAGTATTTACCAGTCCCAGGTGGTACTCGTTCTCACTTCGTGTGCCTACTGTGTATCTTCTGAACCGCGTACAGTTTTCACGTTCTTGAATAGCCACGTCCTGCAGTGAGTATTGGTAAAGACGCCTTTTATGAAGGACTCTGATATTTTCTTAGATGGATGTAACCCATTTGCAACCACCATTTGGCTACGGAATTTTGCCAATAGCCAGAAAACAACTCCACATGAGCCACTAAAAACTTATGCACAATTTTTTCTCATCACGCTCGTTAGGTGAACAATTGCACTTATCTTTTTAGGAATTCTTTACGAATATTTAACTTATAGTCCATTTGAACTTTACGACTTGGGAAAACATGCTTAAAATTTAAACGAAATTCAAACACCTTGTTCCTTAGTTCCTATGGGTCAGGTGTTTAGTTTTCTCAGAAAAACAACCACTGACAAACCATTTGCACGATATTGGAATAATCAACAATTAGCCATTAATAATCTAAAACATTCTCACCACATTTACTATGTATTTGTTCAATATGCAGATCATTTTAAAAACATTTACCCTTGTACAATCTGGTGATTTTTGATTCCTCTAAAATATATTTTGGGCAGAACAATAAATCAGTTAGGAGGTATTGTGTTGCTTTCCATCACATCAAAATAATTCAGTTTAGAAACAAAACAAGGCGGAAGATTTAAGAAATGTGGTCTGCTAAAGATTGGATGTGCATGGACAGACAGAACGGCTCACATAGGTTTCTTCTATGCAATGTAAAATTACCACCGAGGATTTTGCTATACGAAGAGCGACTTGTTTTCGAGCTTATGTGGTGACTCTATTAATAAATCATGTCAATTTTTGGGTATTTGCTATCTGTAATTTAGCATACTCTGCATTGCTTCAATATCTTTAAATAATTCTAATTCACTAATAATAGACTTCAAATAGGATGTGTACGTCACTCCGCCCAATTACTTTTCAGTTAAAGTGTTTTAAAAATTGGTTGTAGCCACATGTCAAATAAATGCGTGGGAGTTCACGAAATAGTGTATGTAAATAACCAGCTGTAGGGAACATATTTGGCAAAATATCTCGGCGCCCACATGATTTACACCAAACTTATATGTAGGGAAGCGAATGTAGGCAGTGGTCTATGCACTATTCTTACCTTACATGGTGCACTGCGACTGCGGAGACAACTTAAGGGTGACAAGGAGTATTCATTCACCTACCGCTGTAATGTTCTTAATGACGATAGTCACCCCAATGACCAGAAGAAGAGCGAACCACCTCGTACGTCTTTCGAAACCCGTAAACGTCCAGTGTTTTGTCATACAATATCTGGAACAATTGTCCTTATGGATTTTGTTCGACGCTTACATAAGTTTTCATTATCACAGTTAATGAGCTTGATGTTTAAAAATTTTTTCTATGCATCTGATTTTCACTTTAAAGTGTTGATTCAATTTAAAACTCAAGTCGTAGGATATGTTTAATATTATTAATATATCTAATAAAATCTCAATGTATCATAGTAATTTTTAATTGATGATTATTTTACAGCACTGTCTTCCGCATTTTGACTGAGTCACTTCTATCAACTGGATCACGAAATGCGTTGACCTGCGGAGGGATTTATTCACATCACCAAGCCCCGATCACCCGCGTAAGTCATGTAATTCGCCCTCAAATTGCTGAAATATGTATGGTGTGTACCATCAAAAACAACAGTGGGAAACGCGGGCAGATACGGGATTAGGTTTCCGCTAACAACGTTATCTTCAAAGATCTAGAAAACATTTAAGCAACCAGACTGTTTTATGTTCTGATTTATTGCTACGTTAATAATGGAACGGCACTGTTAAACAGCGTGCATCGTTTTGATTGATGAGCGTTCAGTGTAAATTTCGTACTTCAAACAATTGAGGAGTAGAACGCTGAGGTCATTTTCAACACTTTCTAAGCCTATCAGAACAGTTTTCCAAACAAACAATTATCACTTTTCGGTGCAATAACAAATTTGTGAATGTATAGGCACATCGTCGGAATACCATCCGATTCACATTTACTACACACTGGACACATCGTCAAAGTGCATTGTCATTACCAATGCTCTACGCCTGGAATATTGACAGAATACTTCCGCATTCTGATGGAAATTACACCTAGAACTAGAGCGTTATCATTGATTTGAGCACATAAGTTGAAGTATTATGCTCTTCGTTTGGTTCTAGTTCTTTTATTTAAGTATCTCATTTTAAATAATAAACTGATTGCCCATGACTTAGATAAAGAATAACGAATTTCGAAACTTAATTCTGCTCACCTTTCGATGCTAGCCATTATAAGGCAGAAAACTGATGATATTTTGAAGATTTGACCAAAAAGGTGGAGCACTGGCATGTAGTTAAGACAGATCAGAAACAACCCATAACTATCGAAGTACTCTGCGCTCACAGGAACGGACTAAAATATGAAACTACTCATTTTTACAAATTTCAAAATTCTGAATATATTTTGAATATAAATACTTTATGCGAAACCATACACAAATACAGATGAAGGACTCTTCGATTAAATTGAGATCAGAATCATTTTATTGATTTTACAAATAAATTTAAAAATAACCATATCAATCTATTTTAAACTCTATTCAATTTTTAAATATATTGCTTTTAAGTGTTAGTTGATGAGTTTAGTACAATGGAGTAAACCAATCATTCTTTCCCTTGTTGTTCTGCTACTTGAATTGTCACTAGTGAGACAAAGCCAGTGCTGACGACTTAGTTACTGGTTTCCATGCATTTTTCATGTTAGACATAACAAATTCGAAAAGAGAGTCAAGAATCCATTAGGAAACTAAGAAAATTTAAGATATCAGTCTATTTAAAATTACGAAACATCGAAAAACTTATTGCCGGTGCCCAAATAAGTAAATTATTTAAATAATAGCGTATAACCGGTAAAGAAGTACTTTGCCAGTCTTTATTTTGAGTGGAATAATAGGATATTTAATATTTCTAGGAGCTTATTACTAATAGTTAAGTTAAGATATTTCTTAGGAGTTCTGCTATCGATTGGGGTTTCCACCTAATCCTCTTCTTCTTGTTTTGCATTTCAGCCTCATTCTAAGAGGTACTACACATGAAGGCCATCACGACAAGATCCTCTAATATAATAAGGTAGCGAAAATTTCCAAAAATTTTAGTGTTCTTCTTCCACTTGCTAAACCCAAAAAATACAATAAAATTTGCCATCAGATCAAAACAAACATTGATACGAATGTAAAAGTAAAAGATTTGTAGAGTCAAAAGAGATTTAAATATGTATTCTACTGGGCGATTTTCTTAGTTTATTTGAGCATATAGGTTTATTCTTAGTAAGATAAGTTTTAAAATTCATTGTCATTTCTTAGAACAGTGAACATCAATGTATTTTTAAAGACTTTAGCTCTTGTTGAATACCGGAGGTTAAAACCACATCTAGGAAATGAGGTCGTGCAGTCACAAAATGACTATATTTAATCAAAATATGTGAAAATATTTGAAAGCGAAGTTATTTGAAAACGAAACAGTGACACTTTCGGTAGAAAGAAGAACATAGAAGAGAAGGAGGAGTTTCTTAATGTTAGAACATTGAGATAATATTACAAACAATTCTTTTTGCGAATATTGCAAAACGTGTATAAAGAGAATTCACATTTGTGCAAATATAGAAAGAAATCGGGCGAGACACAGTCAACTAAACCATTGGAGATCTTGTTCGGCTAATTCACAACATTTGGTCTTAGTATTTCCAGTAGTTCCAAATAACAAAAGTGCCTTTGGATAATTCGGCGCTAGTATAATTTTGCCGTTAAACTAAAGTTATTGTCCAAAAGTGGAAAATCTACTTTCAAGCCGAAAATGATTAGCGCATTGAAAGCTAGAGGTATTTAATCTTTTCACTATGTTTATGTTCACGAGAATGAATTATTGTCGCAATAGCTTAATAATTCTAAAATGGCGCAGAGACCCCATTGTAGCAGTGGTCTGATATTTGTAGCAAAACTCCAATTCGTTATTCCTGATTGCTTCTACTATGGGACGCTAATTGCCTCATCCAAAATCCAAGAATGACAACTGCTGCGAGAAGGTCGCAAATTGTCCCAATCGAATAGATCCATCATTTTTAATAACCGATGAGGCAAAATACCTGTTCTAAAACACAAATTGACAAAGATGCAAAATTTAGCTCCGCCTAGATTAATATGCATCGAACCACTTCAGTGAAGTCAGCAACTTTGATTCGAATTTTTTAATGTAAGATTTTATCACATCACTTAGCTTTTATAGGAAATATGGACGACGGGCTAAAAATCAAAGTAGAGAATTTTCAGTATAATTTCCAACATTATTTTCTCTAGTTACTTAATTAATAAGACCTTCAACAAAGACACTTTAACAATAAGCAGTGACATAAGCTAAATAAATGTAATCATCATTGACACAAACTGTTGAAAATATAATCTTATTAAGCAACGAATATCACAAAAGCCCCTGATATTTAAGAGTTATCATTTTTATTTTCAAGGTTCATGTAGTTTTAATCCGGTTATTTGGATAGATATTATGAATGTATTTTAAAAAATATGGTGTAAGTACCATTGTTTTTAAAAGTATACTGACCAAAATAAGAATAAATGTTGCATCTAACAGTGTGTCAAATAGAGCGACGAATCCGAGGAAGAAAAACGGAGAATGTCTGAAAAAGAGATGGATGATTATAGTGATTCTTCCGATCTTGTGTCCGCTTTCCTTTTGCAGTTTTTTCCGCTCATTTTCGCAGTCTATAGATCAGTTTTGGTGAGTTGTATGAGGGATGGCGATAAAAAGAACAGTTGTGTGATACTGCGTCTAGTGAAGTTGTTATTGTTTTCTCCGCTGTCTTAGCCAACCACAGAACAAGGTGGTATCGTACATTTAGTTTCACAGTTGCCATCCAATAAACTTGTTGGCTTAAGACGAATGTGAAAGTAAGCCTAGTAGTAAATAAATAACTAGGCAGATCATAAGCGTATAAAGATGAGATATTCAACTCTTCGAAAAGATTTGCACATTGAAAAAGATAGATTGCATTGGTCAAATGCGACGAAGCGAAAGAAGAACCCTGAAAGGGTTGTATTTGTGTGCTTTTATTAGCAAAGTAATGATTAACCAAAGGAGTCATTTCTGTTAATGAATTTTCAGTGTTTATAAGGTTGGAATTCGAAATGTATGTGACATTTCTAAACGCGTAATATGAAAATAAGTAGAATTAGTCCCTCATATTTATAATAAAAAAATCTATTCGTACAAATCTCCCATCCATTCCTATATCTGACGCCAAGTGTTGGAAATGAGAATCTTAGGGAGAAAAACTAGAATAAATAGGGTTAAATTGTAGGCGTCAGATTCAAATCTTGACAGTTAAGCCTCTAAATCAATTATTATCCCAACAGTAGTGGATTCATTGATAATAGCTCGTATTAGTTGGTCATTTTATTAAAAGGTGCAATAAGACCCTACAGTTAGCAAGACTTTATATGGAGTCCACTAAAAAGGCATTTCTATCATCCAACAAGACGAATAAGTGTAAAATACGTATATAAACAATTGAACAAGCTTAAAATTATTCCAATAGGCCAATCTATTGCCAATAATTAACTCACCGGTAGTGTGCCTTTGTAAGGAAAAGAGTAGCGAGAAGTCCATTGGCAAGGAGCCCGAAGAGTGCGAGAGCACTGCCAAATACCCCCAAAAGATAGTACCTCTCGACCATCAGGCGGCCCTCCGCCGACGGCGTACACATTCCGGAGAGAACGTCAGCGTCTCTCCGAAAATTTTGTTCTCTATTCTTAACTACTCGAAAACAGTAGTTTTCCGCGGTATTTAACGAAAATGTTCTGCGTGATAACACTAGCACGAAATACCTAGAAAGGTGAACACATGTCAAATAATAGAATCTAGATAGTAAAGCAGTGCACGAAAACTAAATGAATAAAATAGATCTTGATCAGGACCGAACGGAAACCATAGAGCGGAGGGCCGGAACAACTTAGCATGAGAAGGGGCGGGGCGGAGTAAACGCACGCGTTGCTCACTATCTCTCCAATTTTGAGAGGACGAATAATCTTAATAACACTTCACTCCGAGTTACATGAACTTTGAGCTCGTCACTCTCCTCGTTTTCAATCTCAGATGGCTTTGTTTATAGCATAGTTTATAGTTCGTTATTCAGGGTAGTGGAACAATCTAGTTAATGGAATCAGCACCACTAATCCCAATTTGTACACCTATATTGTTACATTGAACTAAACGTTTCGAGAAGGATAGTTAGCTATTAATAGAACAAGCAAAATCATATTGAAAAAATGCTCATAAAATTATTATAAATCAAGAGTGGAAATTTCTAAAAACAGATATGTGGAATTATTTGAATAGTATCAACGGCACGTATTATTCATAGGGCTTCTTGTTCAAATTTGCTCAGAAAATGATGAGTTCACATTCTATAGAGTGGTCACAGACAGTTTTTACACATTTCCCTTAAGCTTCATTGTGAGCGCTAAAATCTCGGCTAACACAAAAAATTTTAACGCTAAAACCATGGTACAAAACTTAAAAACATTATTCATTATGCTTTTATTCTACATTTAGTCCATTTCTTAGTTAAAAGGTAGAAAATAAACATGAAATTAGCATTTTTAAGGAATATTTTCAAAAAAGCCTTTTTGAGTTAATTACTAAGAGATAAACTAGACATAACTATGCATGCAGTTGATTACATTGTTAGTAAACCGAAATTGAATCCAAATGGACGAGCTGAAGATGTTTAAGTGAAAGTAGACAATTGGCGTTCAAAAAATAAATCAATCAAAATATTTTGATTTAAGATGAGAGAGTCTCTCAATGTGTGAAGTGAGCTGATAATTAACTATTACAGCTAGAAAAAGAGCAAAGGAAATTAATGAGCTGAACACAGGGGAAAAAGGGCAGAGATAGAGTAAACGGTGATCGTGTGTTATCTTTTGAGGAAAAATCACAGCGAGTGCAACTAAAAGTCACTGACTTCTAATGACGACAAGTTAAAAGAATGAGGGAGCCACTGGTGACTGTGCTCAACATAACCTATGATCCTTGTTTGCGGTAATGTCAAATACCCATTTTTCCCTCATTTATTTTGTTTAGTGCTAATCATGTGAAAGATGTACATATGCGTTTGTTAGACTACTTCTCTAATTATACTATGGAATACCAAGTAAGCAGTTTCAGCCAGTGATGGAGGACGTAATTTTTGCTTGTAAGTCTATCTCAGTAGGGCACTGAACTAATAGTTACATCTTAGATAATTTGAGTAATCATACATCGACGTTCCTACAAAATATTTGCAAAAATGATGAAATAGCAAATGTGAGCGAAAAAAGGGAAATAATATTTGTATAATGATCATGGTTTATTTTATTAGAAGTAACGCTGTTATTCTTAATACATTCTGAAATGTTTCCAGTAAGGAGAATGATTCATTAATTCTTATTTAATTTGATAGATTATAAGCTAATTATGCCTAAGCCGATATTTCCGGCATTTATCTTTCGAAGCACTCCTGCTTCTAATAAATTCTAGCATTACACGGAAATGAATAAGCAGTTATGTCCTAAAAATGGATGATCAGTGCATCTCCCAGATGACTTAAAGGATCAACAATAGTCTCATATTTTCAAGTTGAGTGTGGTATGTCCCGAACGTCAAAGACTAAAATTCTTGTTTTTTCGATTCGAGAATACAGATTTATACTCCACGTGGTGGTATTGAACCGCTAGTCCGTAATTAATATTCGAGAAATTTTATTGTCTATAAATAAATTCAAATTAATACATATTAGGTTGCATGCGTAAAAAAATTACTATTGTTTAAAATTGCTTATAGCCAATCTACGATTATTTAAGCTTATTGGATTACCGACACTATTCTTGTGATCCTGTGTTGTGGGAATTCTGCGCTAACGACAGAAGAGCTGAAGGACGATAGCAGACAAAATAAGTGTAGATTATGACAGTACCTCGTTAATCCGATATCACAGATTAATTTGATTGGTTGTTTCTTCATACATATTAAATGACATATTTAACATAATTAACTTGCATTATCCTCATGTCATAATTGGTTGTCATCTACACCCTTAGTATGACACAGTATTTTTTCCAGTTTGTTTATCAAACAGCCAATAAATTCTAGCGCCCCTCTTCACTATAAATACACTTAAAGTGTCAAATTTCTTTTCATCAACTTTATTTGGATTCTGAGGGCAACCAAAATTAATCTTCTCATCATATAAATCTCTCACCTTGTTTACGTATGGTTTAGCAGTATAATATAGTGTTTCACTCCAACAATTGGCGAATCCCATCGAGACAACGCGGTGATTCAGAACTTGCATAATGAAGCCTTACATCCAACCCAGAGAACTCAGGGTTTCTGCAAAAAACATGTAACATCTCATTCTAATAGTTAAAATTACCTAGATATCTCTACTAGAATGAAAGTAATAGAGCCATGTCTAGTGTATTTGATGACGACTAGAAAATGCAATAGTTTAAAAAAGAAATAAGTTTACCACATCTGTTATGTCTAGACAATAAGTATGAGCATTTCCTATAGATGAACTGGGATTAGTAAAGTTAGTAAATAAAATATCTACTTTAATTATCGACTTCTTTATCCATATTAAAGCATAAAAAAGCGTATCAGATCAACAAGATATTTGTTTGTGATGCAATTTCACCTAGATCACATTCCACTTAGACGAGTCATAATCCGAAAGTCAATCATTTTTGAGTATCTCTGCAAATTAGTCGTGTAATGCTGACTAAGACATCTTCTATCGCTTCCAAAGTGTTACCAGTAATACGCAAATCTATTCAGCTGTCCCTACGATGTCTTGAAATTTTATAGCCACCATACATTTTATAATTAGCTAATGACACGGTATAACTGTCCGGAGAGAGGTAGACTAATATGTTTGCTCTCCTACACCTCGTAATCTTGCGGATGAAATAATTCATTAAATAAACTAGCATTTTACACGCTAGATATTTGCTGAATCAGGCTCATGATGATTAGCTATTACCTTAGTGCTGCTGATTGCAAATTCAGTAAAAATCTCGTCAACTTTGAATTCATTTTAGTTTTTATTGAGCACTCTCTATAACCAATAAATCAGTATCATGAACCTGAAATAAACTACGCCTGTTCCAAAACATTAGAATCAAAACGGATTTTATAGATATTACTGAAATGCACACCTCATAAGAAAACTATTTCCATACTTGAAGGCTACTATCTCTCTGATATTCACCCAATGGCTACCAACCAACCACTCTTTTAGAACAAAATCTTAGCATTATATATGAGTACACCTCAAATAAAGAAAATATAAATATCAGTTATTTATTGTGTTATGTGGAATATCGGATAGGAACACAAAGTCAGAGAGGGGCAGTGACTACGTACATATAATTCACAAAAAAAATAACACCAAAAAAATACATCCTCTTAGTTTCAATCTTTAAAATTTGCGTATTGTATAATACTCAGGCAAGATTTACCTAAAATAGTTCCAGTTTAAAACAAGTAAATTATTACTTCGAAACAACCAATTCTAAGGCACAATATTTTCCACGATACCAACTTTTCAGAAGTTATCAGTGTAGCAGGTGCTTATATCGAAACGAAATCAATTCACAACATCGACTTATAATGTGATTTTGTTTTTAGACTTTAACCGCATTGCATCTTGTGTGACAAATAAATAAATAAAAATCCTAAGCGCAAGATAATAATTTCACAAATCTAGCAATGATTGACATCAGTTTCAAGGTTCAAACTCCAATAATAAAACCAGAATTTATTAACCGGAGCTGTTGTTTTTCTTACTAAATCAATGATTCAAAACGCTTAGGTTGATACTATTACTATGATTCATGAAACAGTTTGATAAAGAGAAAAAAGTTACAATTATATTGGAAATACTGTTTCAATAAGAATATTAACAATCCCTCTGCTCGTATATTCTAATGAGTAACATTTACCGAATTGTAGAGTTCAATTGCTTCCACCTTCTAATTTAGCATCAAAACATGACAAAAACGGTATTTTTAGGGCATTTCCCAGTGTAGCGTACTGTAACTACTGAGTAAACAAAGAGACAAGCAAGTAAACAAGATAGAAAACGTTGTATCATATTGTACTTTTCTAGATAAAAATTATCAGAATACATACAAAAAGTATATTTGCCGAGATTAACTGACACAACGATATAATCCTGGTTATGTTATTACGAATCATTTCATTACTTCTATTTAAATGGTATATTCGGTATCATAACCTTGGAAATATATTACGAACTTGGTAAATGTGTCAATCTTTTCTTAATTACTATATTTGGAAATACGTGATAGATATGGTTTAATGTGTCTAGTCTTTCAGTACTTAGACTATTCATTACATATTCGCAGAATGGTACTAACAAAGCAATTCAAATGATTCACTTCAACACAATAACATGCGAAGAGGACGACGCTGACTCAGAAGACCAGCCAACTGTAGGATATATGCATATAATAAAATGTATCTATGAGAGTAGACATTCTTCACTAAAATGTCGGCGTTTTTCGATTTTGGTCACATGAAGGGCTTATGATTATAGTAGATTTCGATATCGACGACGTCTCTTAGAACCATCATTATGGTCTTCAAGGTTAAAGTCAATACTTTGTTGTTCATCTTAAACTCTCTGAGAATGTTGCGTCCCTTTGAATCGATGATTGAATCGATGTATGCGCTGCTCGTCAGCTGTCTGCTCACAACCCGGACACCTATCCGATTTCATCCCATTTGTTATCACTTCTCCATACTCTGATATATCACTAAGTGTAAAATCAATTTCAAATCCTTATCTGCTAATTCAGATTATAGTATATTTTAGTTCTTCACCGGCTAATATTTTTGTTTAAGAATGTTTTAACTTGTTTAGCAATAAACAAGACGTCTTAATCAGTTTTTAATTAGACTATTTGATATTTGTTCACATTAAAATGTGTATTTTATGCATAGATGAAAAATAGGACCATCTAGAAGAATAATCGAGGTGAATTATTAAAACATCGTAAAGTCCTATAAGCAGTTTCACAGTTTATTGTTACGAAAACAGTTCATGTTTTCAATCCATCTGTTCCCACCAGACTCATGGCCCAAACTACTTCGATTGTCTGCGTGTTTCTACAATATCGTTCTGTCAACACCCGATTAGATCCCATCAAGGTCTACCTAGGAATGCGTTAATCTCGCTCATACTACCTCATTCTTAAAAATTTTTGTTTCAAAACTGGCTGCAAAATATTCCTTAATGCTATTTTTTCTTCTCTTATAATCCATGCTCAATTTTTTAATGTAAGGTTCACTTAATCTATGTGTTAAGCATGAAGTCGAAAACCAAGAAAACAGTGAAAGTATTTTTCTGTCAGTCCACTAAGATATGAGCGAAAAACAACGGGTCGCTCCCACCTACGTGGTTGTGGAGTACCTCTTATCAGTATGTCAGATTCAATCGCCATGTTTTCCTTTCCGCCTTGTTGCCCTTCTTCGCTTCTTCGTTATGACTCGTTGTTTGCATCAGTTCTTATCTCCTTATATCAACTGAATCAGAATATTATCAAATGCTAGATAGCAGAAAGTTAGAGGATGCTTCTCATATTCTTACAGATCAAATTTATATAATTCGTCTTGATCATGTGTTCTATGAGAACTTATGCTATTTAGGTGCTACTTACTGTAAGTAATATATCAGTAGGTGATAAAAATTCTAGGAATATTCGTAGACGTAGCCGAGTAAATTAAATGCGCGCATGTAAAGTGCGGACGACGCGTGTACAATTGTCTTGAATGGGCAAGAGGCGAGCCGACTGGTAGAAAGAAATACGGGCTGACCCCGCACGGCCAGTCGCGCACCATCCAGCCCTGTTTGCCCGAAATATTATATTATTCTTTTGACTATGTGCTTCTCTTCACGTTTTCCATCACTACTCTCTAGGTGTTTCTAATATAATAGTGGCAGAACCACACTTGGCCCCTTACTATTTATTCATTTATCTCCACCCAATAACGCAGCCATCACCTGAATATTTATATCTATCCACTTTATCCACGCTGTACTTTATTCCCATTATTCATCAGTTCATACTGAAAACTATGGGTGGCCATCAAAGCCATCATTTGAGTGATTGCTTGTAATCGATTTGATTCGCGTCTGAGCGAATAACAAACCAACTCACAAGAAACTGATGTTGGGAATGTGATCACAACCTTATCATAATAATTGTAAAGGAGCAACTTATTCTTCTGAACACTATTCGTTGTGATTACAAGACAATTAAATGCTTCCTTGTAACTAGTTTCATTTCACAGAAACATGAAATACTACCCTATAAAATCGTATTTCAATTTCTAACTTCTTGTTTATTAATATTATATGCATTCTACATTTTAGTAATATGCTCAACCTTTCTCAATAAATTTCCACAACACTCCACTTCACTTTGAATTAGTCATATTTGAATCTTAGCTTATTCGAGGTGTTAGTGGATTTTCCAAAGTTGTGATAATAATTGTGCTATTTAAAATTATCTGCTTCTTATCATGTGGTTGTGTGATATGACTGTAAAAACGCTTAACTTGTCCTTCGAGGGGGTCTTCGATTTTAAATTTATAGACCCGACAATGATGTATAAGTAATTTTGGATCTAATAGAAACGCATAAAACTAGAACATTTGAATTCTATTAAACCAATATGAATGGTTAAATAAATTGCTAATTAGTTAAGAAAATACAGGACTTTTTCCAACAATTTCGTTCTTACTAACAATAACTGATTATAGTAATGAATTATAGATTGTATATCGTATTATTAAATGTCCATAATTATCCAGTATACTTCCATAATATTTGGTTCACTTAAAATACTTTTATTAGACTTACTATCTTGTTTTTAAATGGATATCAAATGCTAACTTTTAATTCTGTTATATAAATACTGCCAACGTATATAATAAAAAAAAGAAATTGCTAATGGGATTATGGAATGATTACTCCAAAAATGATTAGCAAACTTCTACTCTCATGTCATATCTTGAACTAAAGTTTTTTAGTTATGCAATACTAATATTTCCCCACCTATTTCTTGTTGAAGATTAAATATCCATTTGTTTTTCATTTTAAAAAAATCGACTGAATTTCAGGACTAAGAAGGATTTCTGAGTATCTGCAATCTACGGGTGTTTGTGGTCAAGGGCGGTAATTGAGTAAACATGACAGATTCGGAAGCAAAACTCCGAGAGCTAGAACAAGAAGAAGAAGTGAATGTTTTTTTTCTCTGATAATATAGTTATTGACATTTTAATAAGAAATACAACATTTATTTGTAGTGTAGGCATTTTTCTATCTACCTTAGTAACTATAACGATAATTATACTAGTAGTACTGTAAACATAATTTAGGTCATCCCAGCTATTCGTCTAGATGATGCCGAGTGGAAAATTATTCAGCAGAATACATTTACCCGCTGGGTAAATAATCATTTGAAGAAAGCAGGGGATTCGATTCAAAGTCTGGTTTGTATGTTTTGATATCAGCGCTTCTATATCTCAAGGTAACGCATAAATCATCCTTGGTTTTTCAAATATTTCTGGTAACTATACTAGTCTTAATAATTTTCATGTTGATGAAGCATTATGCGCTTTCTAAAGTTTTTTTTAGGAAAAGGATTTTGCTAATGGATTAAAACTAATTAATCTGGCGGCTGTACTTTCTCGAAAGAATGTTGGAAAATATAATAAGAAGGTGTGTGATTTAGTAAAAATCTCATTATAGGTTCCAAAATAAATGAATACATAATTTAACTAAGTAGTTTATATCTAATTAGTTGAATCATATTCTAGTTATATTATTTACTGGTAGTTCACTAGTTATTTTGATTATTTAGGTTAATTTTCGTTCCCAAAAGCTTGAAAATGTATCTCTTGCGTTGAAATTCTTTCAAGATGTAGAACATATTAAAATAGTAAATATTGGTTAGTTTTGTATATTTGTTTGTTTTTTTAAATTTGTATTTAATAGGTATATTATACTTAAATTCCCATTTGAAGTCTATTGGTTATTGCTTTCGTACTTGTTCACCATATATATATATATATATATGACACTTTCAATTATATTTGTCTTAGTGAATCTTATTTCAGATAGCTCACATATAGTAGATCAAAATAAGAAATTAATTTTGGGACTTATTTGGACTCTCATTCTCCATTATTCTATATCAATGGGATGGATCGCGGTTGGTGGTTCTAGACATTTAAAGTAATCAGAGAGGTATAAAAGTCATTCGTAAATTTTTGGAGTTTATATCGTATAATAGATATTTTTCAATTACGTATTTAAAAAAATATATTCTGATAACCTTGTTTAACTATATAGATAAAATGTTAAACAATTAAGGTATGGGAAGCTTTATATGATTTTTAACAACTAAGTAATTTAAGTCTTATTATCATAAAGAATAAAATTGAAATTACAGAGATAGAGAAACTACCCTTTTATTGCAAATTTTATGCACTACGCTTATCAGACTTGATTAGTCCTAATGTTACCCACATACTAAATGATCTCGTTAGTCTGGATTGCGAGTGTGAAATTTCATATTTTACAGTTATATTTTTAAGTATATTAATACTAATAATGTTGAATTTAAGGAGAGGCGCGATGGACAATCTGAGGATACACCTAAACAAAAGTTACTTAATTGGATTCGAGGGAAATTGCCAAATGGAATGCCTCTTACAAACTTTACTTCCGACTGGAATGATGGCATAGCCCTAGGAGCATTGGTAAGCCAGACTAGTTTTTTGAAAATAATTTTATATAAGAAAGTAAAATAAGAGGTTTTAGAAAGTTTTCATTTTAATATAATGTGAATTATGTTTTAAAGACATTTGCTTGTTTTTTTGGCCATCTTCACTTCAATATTTAAAATGAGAGAATCATTAATTGTATAAGGTCACTTATTGTTGTGTTTTCGTATACATATCTGCCTTGATGTATTTCCTCCTAATAACTGGGAGTGATTATTGTTATTTCATCTAAAGAGAATCTGTAAAAATCTATTTCTCAATTTCATCAGATTTTGTCTGGTTTTTATATAAAAATATCTGAAACGATTATGTCTTCATTTCAGGTAAATTCATTGGTTCCCGATAGTGTACCTAATTGGGATCAATGGACACCAAATGACGCTTTGGTAAACACACAAACAGCTATGCAGATTGCTCAAAATAAATTAGGTATTGAACCGGTAAGATGTATCTATGTATAAAACTTAATATATATTTATATTAACGAAGTATGTGATACAACAATTTAAGATTTTCACAATAGCCTTTTAGCTGATCAAACCTGCAGAGCTAATTCATCCTGAAATAGATGAGATGTCAGTAATGACATACCTATCCCAATTTCCTACAGCGAAGTTAGTTTTTTCTTACTTTATTCTCGAATGATTCTGAACTATTAACTATATTTTATAATTATTGCTCTTATCACTGATGCTTTGTTATACACAGATTAATTCATCCACCTAAGTTGCCTTCTGAACATAGCGGAAGTTTTCGAGAGGTGGATGAATCGCCGATTATAAATATTCCCACAGAATTTACTATCAATCTTACTGGAGATGGCTATAAACCAGAGGTAATTCTATCTTTTTCATATCGTTATATACCAGATTTTATCAAAAATATATTGAGAAAGAATATTTGTAGTTATTTATTTGTGATTTTGATGGGAATAATCTGTACCATACTATCGTCATGCAGAGTCCAAATAGTTTTACCGTAAAGTATACTCCGGAACGAATTGGACCACACAAAGTTTGTCATTTCTTTTAAAGTGTATTGATTCCTAAGAAAAATTTTAATAGTTTTCGTGATCCAACATTTCCATAATGTTAAATTAATACTCTTCAATTTAGTTAGTTTTGGGCATAAAGGACGTTGTTACTGGTGATATTACATTTGCTAAAGAGAATGAAAGGAAGATTCAGGTATTTTTGCTAGTTTTACAGGTATTGTTTTTATTCATATAAGAATGCAAATATTTGCAGGTGCTACCGGCTGCACGTTTGTGTACATATACAGAGCAAGTTAAGATTGGCGACCAAGTTTCGTTTAGAATTGAGGATGCATATAACGGTCTCGCTGAAATTGTTGTTGTAGATGGAACCGGCAGTGAGGAAAAGCTCGTTGCTACCGGTAAGGAAAATCATAACTACTTTTTCTGGTATAATATTCTAACAGATGTTTAGAAGGAAGTGATGGTACCTACGAATGCATATATGTTCCGGAAAATCTCGGTCTGCACTCAATCAATGTTTTCCATAGGAAACTACATGTTCAAGGCAGTCCATTTCCATTAAAAGTAGTTGAAAGAAGTAAGTTGACATGATGACCAATTTTTGCAATCAATTTAAATATAGTAAGCATGTAAATTATTGTCCTTTAAAGCTAAATGATATGCATACTGTGTTAAATACTCATGTTTTCAGATGCATTTATTGTTTGGGGACGTGGTATTAGTGACAAAGGTATTCGAATAGGAGATAAAGTCCCAGTTTATATCCAAAGCAAAGAATCCTTGAGTACAGATGATATTGTTAAAGTTCAAGTTATCAGAGGTTTGTTCTGATGTTTAACTTATTTTAACTTTTCAAAATAAGGCTTAGGATAAGTAGAGGATAGTATTATATTACAATTTATTATTCAGATGACGGATCGTATCTTCATGTTAGGTCATTAGCTGACGAAGATCGTTTCGCTTTTGAGTATACTCCCTTAAATAGCGGTGAATATGAAGTTCATGTGATGTACAATCGACGGCATATCGGACAAAGCCCATATAAGGTGAAAATTCTTTAGATTTTCTGTTTTAGAATAATTATTTAATGGGCGAACTTTTAAATGGTTTATTAGTTTTTATGTTATATTATATTTTTTAATAGGTGAATGTTTTGCCAATGACTAGTTCTCTTGTGCGTGCGTTTGGCCCAGGACTTGAAGGTGGTATGGCAGAGCACCAAAGCATTTTCACAGTAGAAACCAATGGAGAAACTGACATCCTAGGTGAGTGGAATACAATTCATACTTATTATTTATTATTAGAGGTATAATAAATGGTCGAAATTACACATATATTTTTATAGCATTTTCCATAGAAGGACCAAGTAAGACTGAGATTGCTTGTCAGAACAGAAGCCAGAGCGTTGCGTTAGTAGCTTATACAGTAAGTGAACTGATTATTAGAGAAATATTAATAAAATTTTCATATGGTGACTCTGCTTGAACATTGAGCAGTTGAATGCCTCATGTTCTTTAAGTGTTCAGATAAAAGTGTTACTACTTTGTATTTTTAAAATATCTTTTTGTTTTAGCCAAAAGAGCCTGGAATCTACAAAGTGAATGTATTATCTGGTGGAGAACACATCCAGGCTTCTCCTTTTGTGGTAATGGTGGATTCTTTTAATCCATTATTTCATCCAAGTGCAGTTCAAGTATCTGGACTCAACTCTAATTTGAACTATTTTGTTGGAGATAATATAGCATTCAATGTACATACCACCCTATCTGGAGGTAAGTTAATTGAATCACGGAAATAAGTCTAGAGATAACAAAGTTTTATTTGTTTAGTTTGTGAAATTCCACAAGTTAATGTACTGGACAAGGATTTGAATCCAGTACCTGTTAGAGTACATGAAATGACTTCTGGCAATTATGGATGTGAATTTATTCCACGACAAATTGGCAAGCACCACGTCAACATAAACCTTAAAGGTGTTGCAGTTCCTGGATCACCATTCCCTGTAAATTTAATTTATTTTTCATTTAGGTGCAAGTATTTAATTATCACCTTTTTTACAGGTTAACATACGTGAACCTGTGGATGTTTCAAAATTGTGTATTTATGGACCAGGCGTTGAAGGACCAGTGATATGTCGAGAACCAACTCATTTTACCATTGATGCTAAGCAAGCAGGTCCAGGAGCTGTTGAGGTTATTCAGAGTTCTATTAATTCATGAATTCGATTTTTTCCATTAATGTAAACGTTCTTTTCCAAAATGAATTTTTAATCTACATATTTTATAGAAACTTTCTAGGTTGCTTTGGCTGATAGAAATGGTTGTGCCGTGGATATCGATGTATTGGACAACAATGATGGTTCTTTTACTGTGAAATATACTGCACCAAGACCAGGGGCGTACCAGGTTTGTCTTATTATAATGCGGTGTAACCTTTAGATAAAGGATTTAGCAAAAGAACAATGACATATTTGTGAATAATTTATGAGTAATTATCATAAAGTAATTCGTTCTAGTTAAATGTTGTTTTTGCTGGTGAAGAAATTCCACCTATTGCGATCAATGTGAAACCGCGTGTAGATCTTTCCGGAATCCGTGTAGAAGGATTAGAAAATGGTAAGCGTTTATATACTTATGTTGTATGGCGTGTTTAAAGCTTGCGATTTCTTCTATTAATCTTGCAAGTCTGGTTTAACATCCTTAATTGATCCTTACATGATTGTGAAATGAGTTTTTTTTTAAAGTATGGTATGTTTTCGTTAATTTTTGTTGTTTTAGTGTTCATTATCTTAACAGTTAATCTGTTATCTAATGGAGCAATAATTTCTGTAATGTTTCATAACTTCGGAACCATACTGCAGTTACGGCACTTTCTTTTTCACACTTTTATTTTATAATTGGAAAATGTTTTCGATGCTGTGTCTGGCCTACCAGGATTTTTAGCATGTTCTAAATATCCGTGTGCTTGTTAGTTTTTATTTCTTAAGCTATATATTCAAAGTGAATTACCATATTTTAGCTATCGTCACTGTGAATTGCGAAAAGGAGGTTCATGTATTTACTCCAGACGGGGACAACACTCGTATTATCATAAAAAGCCCTTCGGGGCACGTGGTAGAGGCCGTTATTGAATCAACAGAGACTGGATTTCGTGTTAAATTTACTCCATCTGAAATTGGCGACTATATGATAGATGTAACCTACCAAGATTTGCCAATCGAATCGTCTTCGTATCTTTTACATTCCGTTCCGAATAATGGAGATGGTTGCACAGCAGAAACGGAATATGTAGTGTCTAGGTCTAGCTCTCCTCGTGCTGATCTCGTAACAGTTACCGGCCCAGGTCTTGGTCCTGTTATAGCTAAGCGTTCGACACATGTTTTGATTGATACGACATCTGCTGGTTTTGGAGACATTGATCTCTTTGTTGATGGCCCAACGAGGACCCCTATACACTGTGTTGATAATCATGATGGAACCCTCACAATGTATTACGTACCCAAAACTCTGGGTCTGTATTGGTTGCGCGTCATGTTTGATAATGAACATGTACCTGGAAGTCCTTTTCAAGTTGTATCAGTTTCTTCTCGTTTGGCTTCGCCAGCTCTAGTGTCAGAACAAGAAAAAACCGAGAGTCCATTTACATCTCTTTCTAGTGGATCTTCCACTCCTCAAACAACACCTTGTGTTTGAACTATTATGTATAACTTCTAAGTGATCTCATGTGTAATATGTGTTTGTATAAAAGATTTAATTAAATTTTTTCTTTATTATTGTTTATTTAGAAAATTTGCAACTCATTGAGTATAGTGTATTGATGCTAAGCATTTGTGTTGATTTAAACAAGTAGACTATCAGAGGTTCATTTTGGTGTATATAAAAGAGGTACATAGAATTTGAACACCTCATACTCCATTTACATGTCTTAATATATTCACGTCACGTATTTAGATGATGTATTAGTTGGTCATCGTGTGAATTTACGTGTCAACACTGATGGTCAAGTATCACTTGGTCAAGGACTCAAGTTCATTTGTGAAGTGAATTCTAAACAATACACCGTTCCCCTAATAAGTAGGATTCCAAATATTCATGAGGGATTCTTCACGTTATCTGAATTAGGAAGGGTGAAGATGCAGGTGAATTTGAATCACTTTGTTTGCTACATGCGCGTTGCTCTAAATTTCCCTTTTAGGTTTATGTCGATGAAAATCTAGTAAGACAAGCGATGTTCAATGTATTACCGGGACAAAATGCTTTGAAGTGTAAGGCTAATGGCTTTGATCTTAACAGTGCCATTGTAGGAAAACCAACTAGTTTCTCCATTGATACTCACGTAAGTATGTAAGATCAACGTTTTTTTTAATGACTTTCCTAGCATTTATTAAATAAAAATGGTATTTAGGGTGCTGGGGATGGAGGCTTATATCTTGAAATTAGCGGCCCTGCTGAAGCAGTGTCAACTATCAGAGATATGGGTGATCGAACATATACTGTAGAATATGTGCCTCCTGTAATCGGTATATATAGTATTGGAGTTATGTTTGGAGAAGATAAGAAGCACATTCCTGGTAAAATTTATTGATACTAAATATTTGTTTTCCTTGCACTTATAACCATTAATGGATTTGGGTTCTTTATGCCACTTAATATATGAGATGTTTAAATGTCTGTCATTTCGTGTTTTAGCTTACATTTTATCATCAGTGTTTTATCTTTCACTAGGTTCACCATTTAATACGGCGGTAGATTATCCTTATATTCCTTCTAAAATCCAAGTTATTGGATTGAAATCAGATGTTAGTATTGGACAACCCATCAACTTTTGTGTTGATGCATCACAAACTAAGGAGGCACTAATAGCTGTGCGTGTTCCGCCAAGTAAGAGTAAGGCATAATTAGTTATTATGTTTACAATTTATATAGTAAGCTCAAATGCATGTATAATTAAATTTTAGTTTATCAGCAGCCTCTTTTGGAGCAAGATAGTTCACGAATTTACAAAGTTCACTTTACTCCGGTTGGAGACCCAGGTGATATAATTCCTATCGAAGTTTTCTATGATGGAAAACCTATTAATAACAGGTTAGACATATTATTTTGAAGCAAATTAACAGCTTTCAGTTAACAGACAATTTTAGCATTAGGTCGTTTCTATTTCTGAGTGCAATGTCATTCATCTATAATTTTTAGACAACGGTCATAGTAACATCGAATATTCCTTTATTATTGATTTTACTATATTTTAGTAAGTGGTTTCGATTTTATTGTTAGAATTTGCAAGGAATATTTCAGCCCATTTATGCTTACGTTGCTACCAGAAGTTGAACCAAACAAGATCAGGTTCACTGATACAGCTGGTAGAGGTCCAGTTTCGATATTAAATTGTTTGGCTTTTTATGCAAGTTATTAGAAGTATTTTGCATTTAGAACCTAATGATGTAATTGCTTCCATGGATGCTATCATTGTGGTCGACGCTAGTAATTGTGGGAATGTTTCGAGCGTGCGTGCTGAAGTTGTGGTGATTTACAATTCTTTGGACTTTGAATTTCAAAATATTGACCCTTGTTGTGCTTTAAGTTGTCCTAGGGTCCGGATGGTAATTCTCGTGAGTGCACTCTCTCAGCATTTCCGAGCGATGATAAATTTGAATTACGTTGGAGTACAGACGTCATTGGTGATTATTTTGCCAAAGTATACGTTAATGGAATAAAAGCTGATCAGGAAGTTAAGGTCCACGCGAAAGAGCTGGTGGGGAAGACAGAAATTGATAGAACAAGTAAGTATATTTAGAAAAAAATATTGCCTTAAACATTCTTAACTGTAAATATGTGAATCCTATATAGATAACTTACTGAGATCCGATATTATTCTTGGAGAGAAAAGATCAATATCATATGTTCGACATGAAGAAGCAAAAATGTTGCATCTCGCTGTTATTGCTAAAGTACCAGATGCTGTTGAGTTTTGTAAGTCTCTTTAAAATGGGATTGTATCCTATAGTTACTGTATGTTTGGTCTCCTCATTTTTCTAGGTGTGGAGTCAGAACCTTTTTTTTCTGGACGTGTTCGTGATATTATACACTTTCGTCCTACGAAACTTGGTCCAAATATGTTACAGTTATATTATGGTGGAAAAAATGTCGATAATATTGAGTATACAGTAAGTCTAAGTTTTATCTTTAATATCGAGTGAAGAATAACTAATAAACGTGTTTCAATTTATAAAGCGATTGTCAAATTTTCAAAGTGTTATAAAGAGAGACAGAAAATTGTGCGAGCTTTTTTCTTTTCTCGTGACTTTCGATCCTACTTGTTGTCATTAACTGTATTAGTTATCCGCGTGTTGAGCCAGCTGTGTTTTTGTGATATTTGTGTGAAGGTTAAAACCTCAATCACCGCCTCAATAGTCCCTCCTTTGAACTATTTGTTTTCTTGAACTTTTTCATCTTCCTCAAAGTTATCACATGCAATCACACTCCTAATTTAAGCGTGGTTTTACCCAGTCACATTTATGATGTTATCGTACATATATATATATATATATATATATATACGCCTTAAGTAATCTCAGAGTCAGTAGATGATTTTTTAAAATACTCCACTTATAGAATTTGTATGGCAAATATATCAAACAATAGTAGATATACAATTTTTAAGATCTTTCTTTAGTACTTTTATAATTACGATCTTCTTTAGTTTGCCATGTTTCCGTTTTCCCCGAGATTGTTTTGCGGGCAACAGTTGGTATATACTGCTTTATCAGAGGTGCTTCCTCGCGGGCTGTTTCTCTTGAAATCACGTATTCCTAGAATATTTTCTACTCTCTAGTAGCCAAACCATATATCTCGTACGCTAAAAGATTCGAAAAAAAAGTTCTAATCATATTTATAGTTACGCTGGTTATTAGATTCATTGTATAAAATGTTATAAGTATATCCAATACATATATTGGAGTTTATTCCTGTATTCATCTTAACAGGCGGTCAGTGCGGATCAGCTGTGCACGATCCCAGCAGACCTAATCGAACAGTTTGAAAAGCGGTATTACAACAATAACATCGCCGAAAAATCCGAGTCGGAAGCATTTTTCACAAGAGAGTTTAAAGTAAGCTTGCCTTCTTTTTAATCGTAATACTTTCAAAGTATATATTCTTATTTAAAGTTCAATTTCGATCCTTCACTCGTTAACTCACAACTTCTGAAAGCTTTTGTAACTATGCCATCCAAGCAAACAGATCAGGCTGAAATTATCGACAATCATGACGGTTAGATCATTACTTTATGCCGTTTCGTAAGTGATAATATATGTTTATGTAACTGTTATTTTATCGATAAGTATCTTATTCCTGAGCTTTAAGTCAGCAGGCGTGTTTTTTTTGTGGAAAGCACATGTGTAGTTAAATTCCTAAGTTTCTGATAAGTCTGTATATGTTTGTAATGCTCTAATGTGCACAGAGCTAATTTGCATTAAATGATTTTCCTCCTTTTAATGAATTAATTAATCAACTCGATACAATTGATTTTTAGGTACTGTTCTGGTGAAATATACTCCAAAAAAAATAGGATTTCATGAACTTTCTATAGTCCAGGATGGAGCCCAAATCAAGGTATTAATGTTAAATTTTCATAAATGAATGATTGAAATTAACACAACTTTATTCTTCTACTGTATTCAGGGTACTCCTGTTCGATTCTTTGTTGATTCATACCATGATGGATTCGCAACCATCTATGGACCTGGGCTACAGAATTCAACTGTTGGTGAACCAGCAGCTTTTACTGTCTGCGCAAAAGGCTCCCACGCTAAGGAATTATCTGTTAGTATAGAGGGACCCGCACAAAGTACTATACAAATCCACGATAACAAGGTCTGTATACTAATTGGAGAGACTAGGTATGATAATTATTATACTAATAATGTAGAATATAAATAGGATGGTACATGTTCCGTGACGTGGGTTCCCCCAGTTCCTGGAGAGTACAAGGTTCATGTGAAATTAGGGGCAAAAGAAGTACGAGATTCACCATTTACTGTTCTTGTCGCTGGAGAAGGACAGGTTTGCAAAAGTTTAAAATTACATAGCTAGTTTCATTATTTTGTAAAAGTAGCGGATTTGTTTTAGAAGCGAGCTCATCTTTCCGTAGGTTCTACTTCTGAAGTTGCTTTGAACATTGCTCAGTCTGAGCTAAAAGGGATTTCTGCATCTATTAAATCACCATCTGGAATTGAAGAGCCTTGTTTCGTTCGACTTATCGAAGGAGGTCGTTTAGGTTTGTTATTTTGCGGTTCGTAGCAATAAGACTTAATATATTTAAAGCGTTTTAAGGTGTTTCATTCACTCCACGTGAAGCTGGTGAACATCTTATCACTGTCAAGAGAGATGGAAAGCTTGTTCCTAAAGCTCCATTTAAGATAAAGGTGTGTGACATTTATTAAAACTGCATAATTTAGTAGCATAAATACTTTTGTTGCAGGTTGATAAATCTCAAGTGGGAGATGCTAGTAAAGTTGAGGTTAGTGGCGGTGGAAAATCAAAAGCAATATGTATGCAAGACAACGAGATACTTATTGATACTAGCAAAGCTGGTGAGTTCATTTCTCTTGTACTATTTAATTTTATACAAGATGTTTTGGCACTAGAATGCCATTATCAATGAGTATAATTGTGTTATATAGTTCAATTAACTGAAAAGTAATTTAATATATGAGAAGAAACAATGTTGGAGTCTGAATCTCACTTTGTACGGATAAATTCTATTATCGTTTAGGATATGGTGGTCTATCTGTTTCTGTGCAAGGTCCATCAAAGGCAGAGCTTGCTTGCAAAGAAGTGAAGGTTGGACTAATAAAAGTCAACTATAAACCTACGGAACCAGGAGTCTATGTAATAGCAATCAAATTTGCTGATCATCATGTGAAAGGTAATTTTTTGTATTCTTTTATATTTCTTAATTGTATTAAAAACAACAGTGGGTGATTATTAAAATGCTTTCACTTATATTTTTTCATTAATCTAAAGGTATTAAGCTAAATTTATCTATTAAAAATGGCTTGGTGATATTTAAAGATAGTCCTCTAACTGTTCAATGTACGGGAAAAGGAGCTGGACGTGTGCAACAACTCATTAGTAGAAAGGCTGAGCAGGTAATTCAGTTACATGAAGATCATTATTGTAGTTGATGCTCTTTTTCCTCTATTATCTATATTATCATAAAATAGAAAAGGGCACTTGTAGGCTCCACTTAGCTTACCCAACCAAGAAGCAACTCTATTTCTCAAATTGCCGAATGCTTCTCCAATGGATATAAACGCTCGTATAATGGACCCGAAAGGGCGTACTGAAGATGTAGAAATGAGAGATCTTGGAGACTCATACTATCAAATAAAGTATATAAGCCATTGATTTCACTTATAGTATCTACGTTTTGGCAAAATAAACTCCATAGATTAAGTACAGATTCCGTCCTGAAGTTGAGGGTGCACATGCTTTATCGGTTATGCATAAGGATGCCCATGTAAATGGATCTCCATTTCAGTTTACAGTAGGCCAATTCTCGGAAGGAGGAGCTCACAAGGTTTTTATATTGAATGATAGATATTAATCATTTAAAAGATTATTCTCAAAATATGTAGGTTCGTGCATCTGGAATGGGAGTTATTCGTGGAGAGACTAACCACAAGCAAATTTTCAATGTATATACCAGGGAAGCGGGCCCAGGAAACCTTGCTGTAACTATGGAAGGGCCTAGCAAGGCAATTTTGGAATTCAAGGATCATAAAGTAATATTTCTTCAGTTTTTGATAATTAGTGCTAGACATAAATATCATGCTTTGTAAATTAAATGTTACATCTATATAAAATGGAAGTTGCTATAGGATGGCAACTGTCACGTCGAGTACAAGGTTTCAACACCCGGAGAATATATAGTATCAGTGAAATTTAATGACACTCACATTCCAGATTCGCCTTTCAAGGTAAAAGTATAGCCAATGATTTCGCTAGTTGAAATTTTAATTTTTATGAGATTTCAATGATTTTTCAATTGTTTTCCAACAAAGAATGCTATATTAGATACCAAAAATGAATAAGTAAACAGCTAAACTGCAAAAAATTACCTTCTTGTGATACAAACATCTAGTTTTCAAATAACAGGTATTTATCGCACCGGCAGTTGGCGAAGCTAGAAAGCTAGAACTCGCTCAATTTCACGATCAGGGCATTCCTGCTGGGAAAGCATTTACTTTCACTGTACTGACTCACAGAGCTCGTGGACATC
>JAJAVP010000215.1:61497-135282 GCA_020740425.3 Heterorhabditis indica | reverse complement strand
GATGGCGTAATAACTGCAATAGTAAACATTTGTTAACATACTAACACAGTACTTTAATGAATGATACTATGTGAGACACTCGAAAAATGTTTCGGGTGCATATCACAACAACTAGTTAGTGAACAGCCATATAAACAATAGAATGTCACGTGTATTGCAAACGTTAGGAGTGAGCACATGTTTTTGAAGATACAAATATGGTACCTTCATCTCTATCTCTGCGATATTGGTTCGTCTTCTGGAGCCATGCTGTTGTTGTTTTTGTTGTAGTTGAAGTACGGTCGTCTTGGATTTTTCATCTCCACAATAGCCCATTACACAAATAATAGTTATCCAAAATAGTTGTACACACCACTCTTGTAGTCGTGAAATCACGGCCATGGCTACAACTTGTCGTACATCGGCCTTTGCCATCTGAAAGTATCCTTTTCAATATCAGTAATATAAATATTCCAAAGAGAACATTTGCCAAATTAGATTTCCTATTAATAGGCAAGGTAGGTATGGGTATTTCATGGTATATTAGGCAGCAGCACTTTGCACAGTAGAAACAACAAATATAGAAGAATGAGACACTTAAGCACTTCAAGTTATTATCATATAAAATGTGATAGCGTTAAGCATTAAATTTTCACCATTCGCTAACAAAACAACTATCGATCTAGCGATGCGGAACCACAGCAAAAAACAACTCAAAGAGAAAGTACAAAGAGCATTGCAACGTTCACTTCGCAGTATAACAAGCGAGTGAAAACAACTGTCGATCGATTGCAAGGCGTTCACTTTAAATATTAAAAGCACAGAAATTATCATAGAATACAAGTGAGTGCAGAATGTCAGTTATCTATAGCTTCTTTTAAGTGAATACTGTTTTTAAGAAATCAGGAGATGGATGAAAACATCAGTGCAATTAGACATGACAACATTCAACGGTTTGGTGCAAAATAAATGCAGAATGATGGTGGTAAATAAGTGTAATGAAACAATTAGAAAAAATAATGACTCACATCAGTTTTTTGCCTGCTGGTGGAAGCCTCTACCTCGAAATACATTGGTGGTATATCTTCCATTGTGAAAAGGTCACTAGAAGCAGGGAACACGAACAACTCACACAATCACTGTAGGTTGGTGAGAACCGGTGAGGCGTTGGGGCGAGCTGCTTTTATACGAAGGGGGCGGGGCTTTAGGTGCATGCCGTACTCAAAGACCGGAGAACACTCACGGCTTTAGGCACATAGGTACAGAATAGAGGTTACAGCTGCACTTAGTTGCAAAATTTGTGATACCAGAATTATAAATGACATGAAATAGCCACTTACAGCCGATTGTTTTCACAAGCAAGATTAAATTCATAGAAATTGCTAGCATTTTGCCTTTACTCCTATTAACTTAACGCTGTTAGTTTGATAGCAGTAACATATAGTAAACAAATTTTCACGATAATACTTATCTATTCATTATTTCACGCGTACTTAGCATTTTTCTCTTACCAAATATGATCCCTGGCACGCAATAATCTCAACTAGCCAAAAAGTTGTATTTTGTTGATTCCTTATTGAACTATGATGTTGTATCTGAAGGAGGCCATTCACATGAATATATGGAGTATCACGGTCAAGGTACACTGAACTCGACTAATAAATTATTCAGAAGTGGTCGTAATGAAACGCAAACTACTTGCAAATATCAAGTTAAAACAAGTATTATAAAGATATGTAAATTATGTTATTAAAAAAGTGTTTTGCTCACTAACTCTATAGGTTCGAAAATTACTATTTAGAAGTTTCACATGCCATTTGGAATAGAATAGATGATAATCGTTCCGCTTCTTTTTTTATTTCATTCAACAGGTAGGGTGGTACCCCTTACACTACAGATTCAATCAAAACAACCAACAACAGGCCGGCCAGTAGCAGACAGATAAAACACGGACTTCGAACTTTTTTGCACACTTTAGTACTCCAAACAAAACGCAAATCTAGCTCTGTACTGTTTTTAATAGGTAGGGACCAAAATCAGTGCTCCGTGCTTTGAGTGCATGTGTATGATTCATGATAAATAGAATATTATCTCTATGTTTTCGCCCTATATATTAATCGAATTTGCACCCACAGTCGATATATACAGTTAATTTTAATTTACTTGGGGATAAGGACATAACTTTATTCCTGATTTATTGGCATATAGTTAGTGAACATTAACTAACAACTATATTAATGCATAAATGATATTTCCATTCAAGTAGTATTAAAATATCCAATATATCTGATCATGATAACTTTCTGTGAATGTTGGCATTAATAAAAATAATTAATTGCGTCATTCTGACTAAGTGGACGCCAGGGAATCCCCGTAAATGTCGAATGGCAAAGACAAGAAATGATCGAACTATGCTCTTCTCATCATTAAAAAAACACCGATACAGTATCAAGGAATTTTGTTCAGGTTCACAGGAATCGGTGAAGACTTTTAATAATCGAATCAATAATTAAATGTTAATCACAACGTGAATATAAAAGATTTGTTTGAAAAATCAGTTATTGAAGCCCGACAGCTTTGAAGGTCAAATTACCAGGTGTGGATAGAATAACGAAGGTGTGTAATAGTTGTGATGTGTAAATAATTAGTAGGTAGTAATAATAACAATAATAATAATAATAATAATAACAACAACAATTATAACCATTCTATGAAAAGCTACTTGTTATGGAGATAGATTTTTCACTAATTTGATTTGGTTGTGGTTCCGCTCTTGTTAATGAAATAATGCTCCACTTACATTCCATGTACCACCTTCATAGTACGATCACCGTGAACTCTATGGTACAGCCCGAGAAATTTTGCACTGATGATGTAATTTCATATACGACTTCAAGACACGAATTTTTGCTAAAAATGTCTCTAGCTCTTGAGATTTCTGCTATTTTATATATAATTTAGTATCTATGCTTCTATTTCTCTTTTTCTCACGCTCACGTTATCTTTAGCCTTTTTGCCCTATTAATCAGCTGAAAAAAAGATGGTTTTCATGAAATGTTTCTAGTTCGGTTTTCACCGCTATGAGTTGCATTTTCATATCGGTCTCGGCGTAAGTTTTGATAGAAACGTCATGTATTTGATTTGTTCATTTATTTTCAAATTTGCTAAAACTAGATTGAAGGGCAGAAAATGTTAGTAGTGACTTCCAAGGGATAGCACAAATGTGTATCAGATAATTAGTGCTCATTTGATTGCATCCTATAGTGTATTTTGGGCTGGAAAAGAGACTTAATTGTAGGAATTATCACACGCAGACAAATTACGTTATTGCAACGAAAAATATTGTCGTATCCACTACGGCCGTAGTAGCGACAAGAAAGTGGTAGATTAAACCTTAATAGTATATATCGCAGATCGAAGAAACCAAGAATACTAAAATCTTTAGTGATCCACACATCTAATCAGCGTTCTCCAGCCTTACACATATTTTTCAGTTACTCGGCATCCAACAGCTGACTATGACTAAATGTTCCAAAGCTGCATCATATTAGTTTTAATATTAGTTTATTTTTAAATGATTCCTATATGAAAACAATATGTAAACTTAAAGGATATTGGTTTCTATGACTAACAGGTAGTGGAATTTTGTGTTCTTCGTGTATTTCAAGAAAATGCGTCTTTGCTGCGGCCGGTCATTTTTGCTTAACTCAGTAGTCAACTTGTGACATGTTTATTACTGATCAAGTTTCTGTATATTTGTGTATATGATATATGCGTGATAAGAGAAGGGTCAAAGCGCACGTGAAATACACTGGCCGTTTAGTCTACGTGGTGGGGGACAAGGCACGTGAGATATCCTGGAGGAAACAAGCCCGTTATGGAGACACTGTTGATCTCATTTGGTCATGATAGAGTGGAACTTCCAAAGAAGCATCTATGAGTAAGCGAAACTTTAGGAATCAAGAATGAAAAATTGTCACAAGATATTGTACTGTATTCAAAATGTAATCAAACAAATTTAATAATACATCGATTTTTTTTCTAGAGGGAATTCCTATGTGCATTTTTCACTAGTTTTTTTTACGTAACAAAAAACTTCCAAGATTTTTCAGTAATATGAACTGATAAAGAACTACATCTCACCCATTACTTTATAAAACAAGAATTGTTCATTTCCTAGCCACTGTTGACATTTCATTGTCGGTCATGATCTCTGTACTAGAAACACGTGCATTATGCATGCCATCCCTCCCACGGGACGAAGTACATCCCGTACCGAAGCTGATGTCCATCAGCCTAAGTTTACCCAATCGTTTCGTGTGATAAAACAAATAGAGTTAGATCAGCCAATCTTCGCTCTAATTGTTTGGAATAAACCGGTAACTAAACGCTACCAGTTCACGATCAGAATATACGATCTCCTTATTCTATAGCGATCTGCTAGATCATATAGAGTAATAGAATGATTTAATTATTTGTTTAGTTAGGTAAAGTAATAGATATAAGACACTGGAGTAGGATGAAATGCATGGGTTGTGGTAAAAATTAGTAATACCTTTCTCCTGTCGTAGAGAATAGTGGGCTGTTAATGTTACATTTACTGGAAGCAGTTTTTCGCATTGTCATTAGTTTAAAACGGTGATGGAGTTAATTGTGCGTATTCTAGAATCTTGCCGACGAAATTGTCTGTAGCTAAATTTCTTTGTTCTTTCTGCTGAATAGCAGAGATTGTGTTCAGTAGAGTACGAGTGATCACTGCACATGATGTTCACGTGAATAAAGCAATAATTGCGTCAGCATTACAATCTGCTAACAAAAGCAGGTCAGTGTGGTTCCGCCATTTTCATTCAAATCACTTTAGCGTCATCTTAATGTTCACTTTAATCAAGCAGTTAATCATTGCAATAAACTGTGATAAAAACTTGATTTGTTTGGATATTTTGTTGGGTCTTATGTTTTCTAACGGAGGGATATATCGTGATGTTCACGTGTCACAGCACATCTGTTGGGACGGTGAGATTGCGTCAGATTTACGACTGAGGCCCAAGGAAGGGAGAAATTAGAGTGCTACGCATCAGAACTGATTCTAAAATAGAAATTGCAGAGGTGATATTTGATGTCGTATTGTGTTATTTGCTGACATAATTATATATTTATTTAGTATTTCTGATTGTACCTATCTAAATGAGTGATAGTTGTGTGGTGGTGTCGTGAGTTGCATGTGTCTTTTGAACCTTTCGCTTCACCAATTATGCGGATGAGACAGGCAAAGCGACAGTGTACGATGATAAATGTGATCCTGGATGGATAGCAGGAGAGAGGGGCCAAGAAAAGGGTAGATAGCGGTATCTTAAGAAGGAACGAGGCATTTTATGCCGACATTTCATTGTAAAATATAGCCAAAAGGAAGCAATAATCAAGCACGTATCATAATAAATAGGCTTAGGCTCAGCAAATAGTATGATTATATATTAATAATGCCTGTAGAACTGACCTTCGAATCATAAAATGGTTTGATCAATTCTTAAACAGTAAAGTAAAATTGTGTATATTTGGGGAAATTAAGGAAACGGAAAATAAAGAATAATTGTTGTCTATAGTCTGTTTTAGTTTTCCCCAGGTTTTAGACTATATTAAACGCTTTGCTTATATTTGATGCATTGTAGAATAATACTTTCCACAGAAAGTATGAAGATCACGAGTATATCAGCATTCTCCTTTTACAAGAAAATAGCAGATTTCGTGCTACTATACACTTTTTTAATCTATCATAGTGCGCACTGCCTGGTTGTTGGAGCGTCCAACAACCCTAGTTTGATTAGACTATAATTCCACAGCCAGCATGGAACAACTAAAAAAAGTTACTTTTAAAAATGAATATCTTTGCTTAAGACCTGCGTCTCCAAGCATTATAAATGGATAAGTTTGTGGTCTACCAAAACCCGAATGAAATTTATTCCATTAAGTTTTCGTCAGAATTACAGCTTTGATTTCTTCGATTCCTCAATAAGGATTTATTGGTTCAGCAGGAGTAAACGGCAACAGAAAAGCCAATCAAATATTGTTCTTATCAGGGTACACAAATTACTGTTTATGATGTTCGTAACTCGATTTGTTCTGCAGTGATGTGCTTTAAATATGAGAGAAATAAAATTAGAATTGTTAATGAATGCTAAATCTTAATTATAATGAAATATGTTTAGAAATCACTGTAAACAGTCAGACAAAAATTTGATATGGATTAGTCTCGTTTGTTCAATATATCACGTTGATTATTACACAATTTTGGAAGTTCAGTTGTTTATTTTAAATTTAATATGATTGGAAGTGATTAATAAGTATGCTTTTTTAGTAGAAATCACTTTTTTGTGGTATTGACTAAAATATTTAATAATTGGCTGCCTTTGAATAAGAAAAACAATTGGAATGGTGAATATTTAGCAGAATTTAGTTCTAATCTTTCGTTGCATTTTGTTATAAACATTAGTTACACAAGTTTTTGCGCTTTAAGAGCATTGGGGCTTATCTGTGGCGTCTCAACAATAGATAATTACATAACTTGAAAGCCATGCAGCCAAATAACAAATCAAACAATATACTTTTATGAACTTCGACTGCAGAATAACCAACTACTCAGAGGAATACTTCTCTTCACGTACAGTACTGAAGAATCACTCCCTTGGAAAATTACCGCCTATTCAATAATCTGATCGTCATATCAAATATGAAAAACAAAATAAACAACAAATACACATTCACTGTAGCTTCACTTATATCCTTTCTACTTGTTTTTTTAAATTTTCTAACATAGAATATTACTAAAATATCTTGAAACTGAATTTTGATGTTGTAGATGAAGAATGTATAAGTATAAGATTAGAGTCTTAAGGAGATTTTGCCATGCCATTAATCAACAATCAAATATCAATTCCAATATTTTATAGAGGCCAATATACAAATACCACTGCCAAAGTCAGCCTTATCTGTGAAATAGATATTAAGCTGATTTTTTATAGACTTAAAAGTGGAAGAAACTATAGTACTGTATTCTTGTTTAGAATATGACCTTGTTTTTTGTTAATTTAATTCTTAAAGTAAAGATGATTAAAAACTGAGACTATAAATCACATTTACCATATTAAAAACATCCCCATATCTTTCAGATTCATCAAAAGCGATTATTGATTATAAACAGTTCCAAAAACTAGGATAATTTTTAGGACTTTATCTGGTTAATAGATTCAATGCAATAATAGAATATTTTTAATAGTAATTTTGCAGCTTCTGATCTAATGGGTACAGCCGTTGGCCTTAGCAATATACTGGCATTATAAAGACTTCCTATGAATTTGATTTAGAAATGCTAATTATTCTGAAGTTTAGTAAAGAAAATATAGGAATAAAAATAACCAGAATAAGATGAGGTTTAAGGAAGTATCTTACACAAAAAACATGATCGTAAATCCCAAACACTTGTGACATTATAAGGTAGAAATTAAGACTAACTTTCGATAAAACCACTGAACTAATAAATGAATAATCCGAATTTTTTAAAAATAATTTTTATGTATTGTACTAGCTACTAAAAACGGTCATTTTAAATCTAATCTAACTATTCTATTATTAGTTGCATAAAAGTTTTATTTTCTTTTGCCATGTGCTACAATTTCCGCATAGATTGTAATCGTTAAATGCAACAAGCAGATCACTGTACAGATCTATCAACGAAAACGTTCACAAAAGTGGTTTTGTGCTTAAATACCTGAAAATCGGCGGTTTTACAGTTAATTGCCAAGTTTCCTTGCTTACTCTAAAATGATACCGTGGAATTCAGTAGAGTAAGCAAAGTCACAACCAGTGGAGTCATTGTTATTACTCGTATACTCACACCCACCTCTTGACTCACTGGCGACTATACTTATAAGGAATTAGTAATTAATAAATTAAATTAGCAAGCATTCTAGCCCATAGCTTGTTTTCAAAACGGTATGTTTGGTAGGCAAACTCCAATAAACGCATACTATCTGAACATTTCGAGATCAAGAAATCCCAGTTTCCTCGTATAAATATAGCGATATTTGATATAGAAGTAAGAGACACCTTTCAGATCAAACGTACCAATGGATTATTGTCAAAAGCACTTAACAGTTGCCTAACAGTAGTGCATTGTCTATGCAACTCTGAAGAAGCATATTTGTGAAGAGATTATAGAGTCCAGTTCTCTTTAGTTATTAACTATTATCACTACAAGGGGAAAATGTTGATTAGAATAAATACTACCCACTTATATTAATAAAAGAGAAAATAAATTGAAAGAAAACTTTCTTATAATAGTGGTATGATTAGTAGGTATCGTTGAGAATTTGACACTGGTTCCAAATCTATTTCCATCTTCACAAAATTCATACTGTAAAAACATCAAGCGAAAGAGTGCCTGGGTTGCCGCTTTGTACCGCGATGATGCTAATCCAATATGTACCAAATCAAGGGCCAATGAAGTATATCAGACACTGTAAAAAATTCAGTGATCAGAAAGAAGCATGGGAGGGACAGAATAAGCAACGCGTGGAAACCGCTAACTTCACCACTTTATAATTACATATCGGGAACCCAAAACACTTTGTCGAAGCATGTGACTTTTACAACTACTTACAGTCTTAGTCATAATAACTTGGCTATGAAAGTTCCAAAAAAAGTTAACACCTTGTATAATTGCCAAAACATTACTAATAGCACTATTATAAGGTAATCATTTGGTGGTATCTTCAAATCCACAACGCAAATAAACATAATTTGTTGGACTAAGTAAGCTAAACAGAATAATTTTCTAAGTATTTCTAAACTAAACAACGAAAACTAATCCCAAGACAGTAATCAGATACTTTATTTTAAAGGATAAAACAATCTCACTGTAATAAATTATCAAGAGAATCTTGTATGGTGTTTGTTGTTTGATATAAGTCAATGGCTTCAGAGGCAGTTAAGAAAACCACTTTTGAACCTTGATCGGTAGAAACATTGAGCCGAAGGATAGGTTGTTTCATAGAAGGTAACGCATCGCTGGAATACAAATATTAAAAAAATCATGCAAGGATTTAATAAATAAATAAAATCAAATAATAAAATAAATTAATTGTACTGAAAGTCTATACCTTGCCAGTTTTATCTGAACATTCCACGATACGTTTTGAACTCGCGGTATACCCGACGCTGTAAATCGGGCAAGTCGATGGATAACATTCGGTCCATCAGAAGCCCACAGAGTAATAATAACATCTATGCAATTGGAAGGAACACTTGCCTAGAATATTTCTGGCAAATTGTAAATACAGTTAATTACTATAAGTCAAAACCATATACTAAATAATGATAATTCCAAAGTATTTACTAAAACAACTAGATCAATAAAAAATAGCACCAATAAACATTTTATAAAACTGTCCCCAATATTTAGTATTACCACAATTAATATTAGGTCTACTCACTGGTAAAGAATATTTATAATTATTACACTCAAAATATGTTCTTTTATTCACCGTCTGGTATTAAACAATAACCATCGCTCTTTTAATTACTTGAAACCTAAATCAAGATACATGATGAATCTAGAAATGCCTTTCAAATATAGTACATTTAATATAATAAAATATATGCAACTTGGAAGTCTCATAATCGATACGTTTCTCTTAACGTTAAATTTAAGTTTTATTTAATGTAATTAATTCATTTATAAGCACTAGACTTATATTGGAACTTTTTGAGCTTTTTTCTCCTATTAAGTTGGAGAAAGCAACTAGTGAAAATCATAAAATAGCAAATAATAAAAAATATTTGGCACTATATACTCAATTGCTTACTTCTACGGACAAACGAAGGATCACATTTTACAACAAATTTAGGACCTCTCAACTCTAGATAAATGTATATACCTGGGTTAGCTTTTTTTAAAGCTATTATTTAACTATAACCACTAAAGTTTAGCAATCCCTCTCCCAATACACATTGCATGATCAAAAACTGAGAGAAGCATTATTGGAGCAAATTGTCTAAAGGAATATGAGGTTGATATATTTTCAATTAGTTTTTATTCACGATTTAGTTACCATCATCGTAAAAGTTGCACTACTATTTGAAGTAGAATTTTACTTGCTAACAATATTAATTAATCAGTTACTTTTAGGTTCTAGTTGTCTTTGGCATATTCATCCCTTGATCACTATTGGTTCAATTCGCAAATGTCATCCAGTTATGAAAAATATAAATAAATGCTGACAATTTTCAGGACACTTTCACAAAAACACATTAGCAAGATCGATCTTTTGACTTTGAGGAACCATAGTTTAATCTACTGATAGAACAATTTCACCAAAAAAACCTCAGAAATAGTAATGACTAATAGAATTAGGGAATTGAACGAAGTGATAACGATATAAAATTCTAGCGATTTCATAGGATCCTCAAGTTGAACAGAATTTAAAGAATTGGAAATAAATGAGCAGAAAAAGAAACAACGGTTGATAGATTAAAAGTGAAAAATGGAACAACTTTATAATTGGAAAAAATGTACTAACTTGGTTTTAATTTCTTTAAAATAACGTAATATAATGTACTGTTAATTATTATTTTCTTCGTCGTCATTTGTATTGATGCATAGTTTTGTTAGTAGCTAATTATAAGTAAGACTTATATTACACACAATTATCGCACTAAATATTCTAATGCGATCCTCTAAATTTTTCCGATTTTAAGCTACGAGATTTTCTATCCCTTTTTGGCACTTCGCCTCAAAAAGTAGAGTTCCAATAACTCGATATTTATGCCCCGAATTTCAACCCTAGCATATATAGCTATGTGAAACCATGTTACAACAGCGCAAAATAAACTTGAATGCAAAATTTTTAAATTACAAAAGATTACCGTGACGAGGGTATTTTGAAGTGATTCAATTTTAAGCTGATGAAAAGCAATATATTTCCACAGTTTGATGAGGTACGATATCTAAAAATACCCAAACTTTTGGGAAACATTGACATCGACCATGTTTACTAAAAAGAACCAGTTTATGCTTTAAAAAAATTTACATATATAAATAGTTATAGCATGATCTCAAATTAAATGTTATACTAATCCCAGCCTCAAGTTTATTTGCAATCATAATATAATAAATATGAATTGAACATACGAGATCAATCACATTTTCTTCTGTAGTAGAATAAATGTCAGCAATAGTTGTTATTTCAACCGTATTTAATAGTAATTGAGGATCCGGAGTAGGTAGAACAGCGAGAATCCTTCGAGAAATCTGACTATTCAACAGAATTCAAACGAATTAAAAATCGCGGTAGGTAATGAATTTGGACGAGACTAAAATCAGAAACATGAAAAATAACTAACCTTCTCAAAAAGCTTGATGTCAATTTCACTGAACACTACGGGATATTTCTCATCAAAATCCAACTCCCACATTAAAGATCGACGTTTGTAATCACAACTATTTTGTGGAAAACCAAATCAGCCCATCGCGTTGCGGCTTTGCGTTACGGCTGAGTAGGTCCATAGTCCTTTATTTTCGCTTCTTAGCTTTGTCTAGTGCTACTTTAAATATAATTCTTACTGATTATAATTAAACGAAAGGCATAACTGAAACAAAGCTCTTTAGATCTTAAATAGTGCAGAATATTCCAAACACTTATAGGTCATTGAAAATATATTTGTGGGAAATCCGGATATTTTAATTTGGTAATTTATGTATTTTATGTAGTTAAAAAATAACTCATTTACCAATAATTTCTTATTAAATTTTCATAATCGAAAGGTTTTTGAGTAAGACATTAATACACTCGTTATAAGTTAGAAATTATTAATTAGACCTAGTTCATTGCTTAAATATTGTATTCTTGTTTAATCTACAAAATTGTTTGATTAAATTATATTGTTCAGTGATATAAAATTCTTTAAAATACGCAGCATGCCACAGTAACACATGCCCATCGCAATTTTTGCGTAATGTCTGCAAGCTGCCTTCTTAAAAAATACATTAGAGAACTAGCCGTACTAGAAATTTATCATAAACTGAAAATGCCATGCATTAAATCTTTTAAATAATTAGCATAAACATCTCTCAATGTCGTGCTAATAAGAGAATGATTTACTAGTAGTCAGTGACTGCCAACAGTCCCTAAAGAACCTAAAAATTCTATAGTACACTTAAATTTGTTTTTGGTTTTAACACCTAAAAATTAGACAACCAGATACATGCATGCGTATCTGACAAGCATTCTTCATTTGTTTATTACTTAAAATACATCACAAAATTCTAGCTGTATATTATTTATTATAAGATATACACAGAAGCCATCAAGTATTGATTTCAACGTTATATTTTGAGAATGACTTCTTTAAAATTTTTCGGATTAATGTTAGTGTACATAAGGAACTCCTTTTCCATACCTAAATAAACAGAAGAGTTATTCATCTACATTTATCCCCTCATTTACCAGTTTTACAAAATACCTACCTCGCAGTGCCTTCATGGTCGTTTTTTCTCTATCGCTATAATCAAGTGCCGTTTCCACTTTAGAATCGTTGTCTTCTTCCCATTCAAATTTATCACTGAATGAATAATTCTCTCGTTTCATCGCCGAAATAAACTGAAATATTTGATGATTAATTAAAATAATATAGATAAGAGAAATTGGAAAATTTTGAAAAGTTGACTAATTGGCCTGTTGTTCACTAGTACTGAATTGGAAACCAACCATTTCGTAAATTTTGTAATAATCAGGACGGTCTTGGTAACTCAAAGAACGAAGATATTTAGCAATATGAGTAAACTCTTCCGGACAGTTCTGAAGCTTTCAACATTGTTTCCTATAGTCCCCGTTCTCTTATAACTTACCTTAAATACGTCATCATCTGTTTGCGTTTCTTTTTCTTTTAATATTTCTTTTTCAACTGTGATTCTATTCCAGGGCAGGCCAACGTATAATTCTCCAAGCATGTAGAGCATGGCCCACAAATCATCAACTCGGCCCTACAGATCGTTAATCATGTAAAGGAATAAATTTGAATAATAGTACACTGATGATGTCACTTATACATTTAGATAATTACTGAGACTTATTGCTAACCTGTTCTAACCGTTTGTGCACACTTATCGAACAATAGCGAAGTGTTCCACGAAGAAGGACCGTCTTTCTTGGCTTCCTCAATGAGATACTTCCTTTTTCATCCCTTACTACGAAATTCCGAACCATACCTGCAGTTCCAATGTTCATCTAATACCGTTTAATTTTGTAAAGTTCAGTGCATTATGGAAATCAAGTAAAATTATTTTTTTTAAACTAAATCTAGACTCAGTATAACCTTAAGAACTATTACCAACTCATTACAACTACATACGACCGAACTATACCGTAGTCGATAAGAAAGATGATTCTTCGGTCACGACCATTCGCTCCATTCATCATATTCCCAGGTTTCACATCACGATGAACGAACCCAATCTCATGAAGCTAGAAATTCGACATGATGGAACGTATTTAAAGAATTTTTTTTAACTGTCTGATGAAATATTTGTACCTGTTTTATAGCATATAACGAGTGTACACCTATTCTGAGAATTGTACTCTCACCAAATCCTTCTGTTTTCCTTTTTAAAGACATTAAGTCTGAACCGCAGATCGTCATTACTATAAATCTAAACAAGCCAATGTATAGTTTAAAAAGTTCAATATAGCACTCTTGAGACAATACTATCTCACTAGTAGTATTTATTTTATAAAGTATACGCATTTAAACCTTACCTGTACCTTGTTCGTCTTCCAGATTGAAGAAGACGAATTACGTGTTTCCTATGAGCTAGCTTTTTGAGTACACCTGCTTCTAATTTAAGAACACCACAGTCCTCTTCTGCGATTGCTTCTGCCTTTAAAAAGATGAATAATATAATATTGGTAATTATAGGTCTATTATGTAAAACAAACGAGAAAATGAGATCTGAAATGGATTTATTACCTTAAGAGCAGCCATGTATCCCTTTTGCAGTAGATCCTCCACCTTATACACACTGCCGCATCCGCCTGCTCCCAGTTTGCTGATGACTTTCCAGCGGCCGCACACGATCTGTAGGACATCTCCGGCTGTCAATATTCATAACTAGACGAACATAATGATAGGCTTTCTTGTTGATTGAGAAAGTTCAGGAATGCAAATGACGTGCACAGGTAAAGGAAGGTCTGTAAATATACTGTGAGTCTAGATTACAAATACTACGACAAGTCACAAAATATAAAACAAACCTTTCCCGTACTGAATGTTACGATCTCAGAACCCATACTGACTTCGGCCGAGCGTTGTAGTAGAATGTATATGAATGAAGTTCACTTAATATATGATATGATATTCTTAATATGTTAGCCAAGTTAAAAAAATTACTTCGTAATCTTTAATTTTACTAAGTGTTTGGTTATCGTGTTCAAGATTAATTATAATATTGTATCGAACTTCACATAATACAATTAGGCTATCATTCAATCATATACAATGCTAGAGATTCTATTTCTTTTACTCTTCTCCTATTCATATCATCAAAGAATTCGTGAAGAAAAACCATGCAATATACCGATATCATTTGTTTTGGCTCAAAACTAAAGAATGCTCAATGCCTCCTTACCTCTTTACAGACACTCTAAGGTAAGCAATATTATAAAAACTACTCTACCTCACCAATATATGAAAATATTCTCTAGAATATCTATTTATTTAAAGGGAGAATAGTTAATTACTTTTTTATATATTGCTCATAACTTATTTTTTCGCATCCATTATATTCTTTGTAAAATTAGCAATTGTCGATCAGTAGAATGCCTGTACAGGCTTAACATCCGCTTTGATTCACTACTACAATGTGTCTCGGAACGCAACCACCTTTTGTCCTTTTCAGGATGTTTCGTGACCACTGAGAAAATGACGCTTAGTAGGCTTATAAAAGAGACTATACAACCATATAAGTCATTTTCGCTATGTTCTCCATCACCGTTGTGGTTTTATCATCCTTTGTAGCTTATGGTACGTTGACTTTGATACATTAGTTTAATAAATTGTGGTACTCAGAAAATTTTAAATAATACAGACATTCGAAATGTATGAACTATGAATTTAAAGTGTCTTCTGCCTATCCAAGAATTCTTCCTCAAAGGGTTATACCTCCTGGATTTTATATAGCATTTACAAATTCAACACACGCAACAGGATATGGTGTTATAATACAAAGGAATTATGGAAGATATGTGGTAAATATTTGGCGGTTTAATAGAAATCTCCCATCTTTTTTCATTAAACTGTACTTGGTAACAATTAACCTCGTATTTAGGTGTCTTGCCGTTCCTGCCTCTATTGCTGTACCCAGCGATACCAGGCAATGAGTGAGTTTTGTTATCATAAAGTATTTAAATGCTTTAGAAAAATCATACAGTTTTACCACTACAAGTAAATCTAAATAAGCCGCACTTATAGAAACAGTAAATAATTTCTAACTAAAACGTTCACTCTGTGCTGAAATTGGCAGTGTTGCATATATTGTCTATATCTGAAAGAAAAGTTAATTACTTCTGGGCCTCTAATGCCCTTTCATATCATATTAAACACATTTATCATTACATCTTCTACAAAGACAACGACTACTTTGTCACTTAAAACTTCCAACGATACAACCAACACTTCTAATCATCCAAGTTCTATTCCGTGGTATGATAAATTTTAAAACTTAATAAGTAAAGAGGAAAATGAAAAAATAGTTCAAAATAAATATTCATTTATAGGACGTCATCTAAAACGCCTGCTTTTTCCCCATGGTGAGTTGAATCAAGTACTACGTACAAATTCAGTCGATAGATTAATCAGATAGATCTCCTGATCTCTCTTAATCTATTCTAGGTCTACTTTACTTTCAACTTTATCTTGTTTTAGTAAATTTAACAAACTCATTAATTGAGTTATTTTACTTTAAATCATGTAAAAATGCTACAGTTATAATTGCTACGGCAATATACTATGATCAAACAGTAGTCTCACGAATTAATTATAGATTTCAGCTCTTCCATTTCTGATCTTTCAAAGAACGATTCATCTGTGATGTCTACATCTGGAAAACCCTGGTAAACATCATTCATTCATCTCATTTAATCAATTCTCTCATTCCTATCTAATGTTAGACTTTTATACTATTTCAAAAAATTTCGCATACTTGCTATCTCGAATTTAAAACAAATACATATTTAGTATAAACAAAAATAATATTTTCAGTGGAATTCTTAATACCGAGCTTTCTACAGTTACCCTCAACATCACGAACTCTAGTGAAATTGGCATATTTCCAGTACTATTGCAAAAACAAATTCCAATGTATTTCCTTTAGTTGTGTTCCATTTAAAAAAGTGACTGTTATTAATTATTAGCATCAATCAGTCTTCTCATTAAACCAATTTATAGTGTTAACGTAACTACCGGTAGCTCTCAATCTTCATATATGCCTTGGTAAGTTTACTGATTCCAGTTATTGTAATCTATGCGGTATAAAATTTACTTATTATTAGCAACATAACGGAAAATGAGCATCCAAAAGTCTCTACTCCTTCCGAAATTTCTCCTAAGATGGGAATTCTTTCAAATACCAGGTACATGTATCAAGATTACATATATTTATTTTACATAAGGTACCCATCAATATTTAGCAAATCTATCGTGTTTTGCTGTAATTTAACAATCCATTTTTGCATTCTTTAAATTTTCGGTAAAACGTCCAATGTCACTTCTCATCTGAATAAATTATGGTATGTTAGTAAAAATGCAAGGCATTTCCTAACTCTTTTAATTAAACCAACAATAGACATAATTTGCTATGCTCATTTATTAGAATATTTTATTTGTATTCAGTGGCATTTTGGGTAAAAAAATAACTACCATTATGCCGACTATCTCCGAGTTGAATGAAGTGGGAATATTATCAACGCCTAATGTTCAAAGAGAGATGTAAGAAACTTTAGACAGAAAATAATACAGTTGAAATAAACGTGGATGAATGTACATCTTTAGCTCATTTAATTAGCACAATATTTTTGCCATTTCAGAAACCAAAGTTGCATGGTAAACATACGTACTATTGAGGTTAGTATTGCCTGCAGTTGTCTGAAGACCGATGAAAAATCAGAAGTACGTCATATTTTCATATTTTAAAAAATTGTATAATATGCTATACAGGCTCAGTAATTCTCATATACTAGTCTGTTTTAAGTGTCCTTGTAAGCAGACAAATATTGGCGAAAACCAGAGTACTTGTTCTACAGTTAATCGAACAATAATTATGCAGAATGGTTAGTTTCAATATGTCCAACTAAATGTTTCTGTTCTATGAAGAATGTAGGGTGAATCAGTTATTCATACCACATACCAGGGCGTTTCAATGGAAACAAAGGCACAATCCCATGCGCCGAAGCTGTGAACCTTGGCATTATAAGGTATAAACACTTTCAAGAAGTTCATTCATTTAATATAACCATTTTATTCAAGCGAAGATGACATTCTGAAATCATGCGCAACTGCTGATTTTAAAGAAAGCGAAAGAAACAACCGTGGTAAGTATTTGAAACTTTAAGAACAATAAAACCCAATTTTTATAGTAACTTTCGATCCGGATGAGTCAGAAAAGTTATATTTTCAGTTCCCACAGATAAAATGGAGATACCCACAGACCGATCTATTACTTTTATACTGAATGATACCTCTACACAGACAGTTGTGGTCAGCACATTAATTTTTGTTTGGATATTTATTCGCTGTTATCATTAATTTTCTATAACTTTTCAGAGTTCCTCAACTTCACTCTTGATCCATTCTACTCTGGTACTTTCCGTGATTGTTACTCATCTTAACTGAAGATCCATGGCTAGATCTTTCCAGCACAAGCTTGTTACTTTTTAAACGGTTATAAACATTCTCTCTGGGCCACTCTTGTTTCTCTGCTCGTTATTTCATTGTTTCGATCTTACTTACATAAACTCTCATCGAGAATCCGCAGATTTTCAAGAATAGACTTGCAAATACTCAAAACCAGTAGATAATTTAGTCTCCAGAATAAAGCAATTTAAATTGATAATACATACAACTGAAGGAATGTCACTCAGAATGAAATCTGTCACTTAGTATAACCTTACTAGGATTTCAGTTTACGTTATGAATGATATTATATACCCTATATCTGCATAAAAATGTCTCCAACAATCCCCAACACTAATGGATTTACAGTTACAACCTCACCCAAGCCAACCTTAATTCTGTACCGAATTACTAGAGACAATTCTCACTTCCCATGATACAATGCCATAGCCAATCCAAAACTTTTTGCACTATGATAATATCTGTGTGAATACAACCCTATTTTTATCAAACAATACAACTACACTGGTGATGATCAGATTAGAGAACTCTGGTTGTTAATAATTGAGGAAAGAAGATATCCCAGCAATCGACTAATATATTAACAGAAACAAATTCAAACGCCAGGAAATCCAAATTTCCGAAACCAATAAAGTACAAATCAACAATAAAAAGGCAATATCCATCATCATCATGGGCATGCACTCCAGTCAACAAAAATGACAGAGCAGAATGAAAGCAGCAAAAAATGAACGTATGAAGAAATTAATTCAAGTAAGGACTAATATTTACAATAAATCAGTCCTTCCGCCTCCTCTCTCTCTCTTGTTGAGTTGGAGGAGGAGGTGTTCCTTTTTTATGTAGTTGTTCAATGTAATCTTCCAATACACGATCTCTTTCCGAAGCATGGTTTTCCGACATACGCATCCACCGCTTGTCATTCTGAGATTGTTTCTGATTATCACTAGGATCTTTATGAAGAACTCAAAATCACCATAACTAATCTTACTTATGGAGGATTAAACTCAACGATATTTAGGGACATACCTCCAATACTGCCAGAATATCCTTCAGATGCTGTTCATTATCTTCCATTAATTTCTTGCTCTTATACGTAATTATTTTCGTTTCTTTAAGCAAATCTTTGAAATCACGAACAATGTTGTCATGTCGCTCTTCTTGCCAGTCACGATAATCGCGTTCAACTTTCTGAAATGAAATTAAGATAATCCAAAAATAGCTTGATTAATAAGCTTCTTACCCTTTCACTATTGCTTGCAACTTTACTAAATACATCCTCCTCATCCTGAATTATTCGCCGAGCTTCTTTCCATCTTGTTTGGGTTGTTATTTTTGGATGCTCATCTAATACTGAGAAGAACGCATCCCGCCGCTTCTTTTCAAGAGATCTAAATCATAGGAGTTTGGCAAATAGTAAGTTCCGCCAGCCAGTTGTAAATTTAACAAGTATAAGTATGAAATAATAGACCTCAAGTGATCATTAAATAAGCTTTCTTTTTTCTCCTTATCGAGTAAGTCACATTCTGCATATCTTTCATCTTTTCTTAGCAATCGACGTGCGTCGTGCCAACTCATTTCTGCGGACTTTACCTATAAATGTCACATCCTAGGACTCTTAGTATATATAATCATTATAAAAAACGATGTACATAAATAATATTGCTATACACACCAGATCAACCATCAGCGCTCTATAACGTTCTTCATGCTCCTGAACTCTATGCTTTTCACTTTCCTTATCTCTTTCACGTAACTTATCCCCTAGCTCAGCTTCAACCTTAAATGTTAAATATATGATAAACCATATCCATTCAATTTCTTTTGAAAAATTTCAAATATTCATCATAATTAAGACCTCTCGCTGTCTTGCAGCAATTGCAGCATCTGCGGCCAAACGTTTTTCACGTTCTGCTTCCTCTTCCATATCCTACAAAACAGCCTAATTACTTTTCTGAGTTAAACATAGGTAGTCATATTTCCTATTACGTCACGTACAAATGATCCAACCAACCGATAAACTCTCATCTCCAAGCTTCTCTACAAATTCACGGAAAAGTTGTTCCCTCGTAGAAGAACTATCTAGAGCTTTGTACCTTTCGTCATCTTCTATTGTTTTCTTTATCGAAGACCACTTAGACTTCCTAGTAAGACTTGTTTGTTCTTCCAGAAGGGTAATGAATTCCTTCTTTGCCTATAATAATACTCACTGAAAAATCGTTCTATACTATTTATAACTTTGCAGAAATAAAATTTTAGGACTTACCCGTTCTTTCTTCTCTCTTCTCTCTTCTTTTTCTTTCTTATGTAATTCACCAACGTATTCATTAAAGAGATCTTCCCTATCCCTCATTTTCTCAACACCTTTAAATCGTGGATCCTTCCCAAATTTCGATCCAAATGAGGAAAATGACGACCTATTTTACATGCATTAGTATGTTTAAAAATTATATTATTTTCCCAGCTTGACTGTAGTTCATGACTAAGGTAAACTTACTTCCCATGCAGTTCAGCTTCCTTTAATAATTCTTGGAACTTTTCCTTCGATTCTTTCGCTCGTTTCTTTTTCTCAGCACGTTCCAACTCAACTTTTTCTCGCACATATGCGTCAAAACACTATAAACCTTACGTTCAGTTAAAAATAATGTACAACAACACTTGAAAGTTAAGTGAAAACTTACAGCTCTCCGCTCAGTTGCACTGAGAAGCAGATACCGAGGATCAAAAACAATCTTTGACAATTCCTTTTCAAAAGTACTACCAGTAGCAACTCCTTTATCAGCAAGCATCTCTTTAAATTGCTTTAAGCGTTCCTCAAGAGGCAGCTAGAATAAAATCAACTTATATATGTTAACTTTTATCTTAATGAAAGCATACCTTCTCTCTCTCCCTTTGAGCCTGCATCTCTGCAGCTACTGCTGGGTCTACTGGTTTCTCAAGCATTTGGCGAACTGGCTTTTCCTAAATATACAGGATAAGAAATAGTCAGCATAAGATAAATAAGTACCTTTTCCTTCTTCTGCTGAGCCATCAATGCTTCTTTCTTACGTTCAGCACGACTCTTTTTCTTGGGAGGACCACCATCACCATCGTCATCTTCTTCAGAACCATCATCAGTATCACCACCCCCATTTTGAGGTTCTTCTAAATACAACAATTCGTTCCTTACAGCGAATTTTGATTAAATTACATCTCATCCGCATACCTTTCTTTGGTTCAGGACACTTGCTAACAAGCACATCTACATCAGCACGACCATACATTTCTGGTGGTCGTTCCCAAACAGATGTTTTTGTAGAAGGATTATAGAAGAACACCTAAAAATTAATGATACCCCTCACGTTAAGTGACTAAGATTGCAGTCCTAAATTATCTTAAGATCTGTATAAAGCCACATAACTAACCTTACCATCGCCTGTCCAAACGACACACCATGGAGTACCTGATACAGGAGTGCTACTAACAGGACGAGTATTGTCCTTTTTCTCTTCGACTTTTCTTGGTCCCTGCTGTTGAATTGATGCAGAGTTTTGTTTTTGCTGTAATTAATTCATCTATATTTTAGTCCAACAACTATCTATACTATGAAACACTTCTCACCTGAGCTAAGTATGCAGCTAAAGCAGCTTGAGCCTTCGCCTGAGCTTCTGCAATAGCATCTGCTGGCATACCTCCACTAGATGGTTGTTGACTAGGAGATGTAGTATCTTTAGGTGAAGTTGCACCAGCTGAATATCACATTGAATTATTAAAATGGCTATTGGAGTATTTATCAATGATTTTTACCTTCTTTGTCAATAAGCGCCTGTGGTTTGTCCCACGTATTCTCTTGAGTGATAGAATTGTAGTAATATTTACGACCATCAGGCGCAGTAAATTCAGACCATGCATCTTCAGGCTTAGGTGGCCCGTCCTGTGCATGGGAAGGAAGCGCCCTACCAGGCATTGGGAAGTTGGGAGGGAAGAAAGGTGGGATGAAACCTGAAAATGATATTACAGGTTTCAATATTTAAGCTCATCTTGCATGGTTAAACCACATATTTTGGTTATAGTCAATGACAGCGAGATTTATTCAACAATACAGACCTCCAGGGCCTCTAGGAGGAAATGCTGGAGTATGTCGAGACTCTGAAATGACATATGCTTTACATCTAACTCTGGGAAATATCGGGATGAATACATCCGGAGGAGCAAACAGAGCCTCTTCCAATGACGGAAGAACCCCCTTCTTCTGAAGAAGTATTGGGAGAACCAAGAGTCCACTTTAAGACGACTATTTTATTTATAAGATATCCAGAAGTAGCAGTAACACGATCACTTTAAATCTACTGAAGATGTTTACTATTATCGCCGTTCCTAAGCCTATGTGTTGAATATGCTGTACACATTCGCACATTTCAACTACAGAATACAAAATGGACTTTACACTATTGCGCTATCGAGCGCGAAGAGCCATGGTGTACGGAAGAGGAAGGCTGAATCCAGAGTCCATCAGCAACCGCCTCGGTCTCACATTGCCGACTTTAAGAGCTAAAGATTAGGGGCAAACTTGCAACTTGCAGATTACCTATGCTAGCTCATTTTGCTCATTTGAGGAGGCTATGCACCTCACTCTCATTTCCACTTTCGCATCTCTCGCTCACGTTCAACTCTAGATAACAGCTAATATCAGGAAAATTAATTAAAACTTCTAAACGCATTGTATTACCATAATATGCTTAAATAACAATAATTTATATAAGTTCATTTTTGCACGATGAAAAATCAAGAAATCCCGACTTAGACCTGTACCCATTCAGCAACCTTCTTCTTATCCTTCACTCTATCGAAGTCGTAAGGAAGTGTGGTACAAACGGAAAGTATTCAACAATAAGAAAAACCTTAATATGACTTACCTTGAATCCTCGCCCTGAAATTCCTACCAAAAAAAACCAAATTTTGATTTATAGTCCAGAAGACATATTAAAAGATTAGGAATAATGTATTCACCATTTATTATATACAGTAAATAATAATGCTTTGCCTCACCTTGTTGCTCCTTCTCTTTGCGTTCCTCATCGCCTGCCTTCTGAATAAGTTCCGCTAGCTCTGTTTGTCCAATTACTTTTGCTTTCTCCGGCTTCTCCCAAACTGTGTCCCTATTGACCGCATGGTAATAGTACTTCTTTCCTTCCGGCGACTCCGTTTCTACCCACAACTCCTCGTCGTCCTCACATCCAGCAAGCTAAAACCAGTATTTTATAACTCGTTATGTTATGTATTATATCCATTCATCTTAATCATTAAACATGGTAATATAATTAGTGACATTAATCAAGTCCTATGCTACCACGTATTTAAATTGGCTCACCCTCTTTAGGCGAGCTTCTTGTTCTGCAGGGCTGGGAGTTAGAGATTGACCTTGTCCATAGCCACTCGACGGCGGGAAACCAGGAGGGAAGCCACCGGGAAAGCCACCTCTGAAAGGAGGGAAGCCACGTGGGGGGAAACCACGACCTCGAAATGGCGGAGGCAGAAAACCCCTTCCTCGCATTCCGGGAGGCATGAATGGTGGCCCTACAAATAATCTGAATTATAATCGGATTTAGCAGGGCCAGTTAGTAAAGCATTTCTGTTGTTATAACATACCTCCTCTTCCTCTGAAGAAAGGAGGTCCATGAAACATAGGTGGCAAACCACGACCAGGAAAGCCACCCCGGAATGGAGGCCTTTAATAGGTGACACCGTACTATTCTAAGGGAAATACTGATATGCTATAGGAATGTTGCGTTATACCTCATCATGCCTCGACCACCTCTGAATCCACCGTCTTCGAAACCTTCCTCATGACCTTCACTGTGCTCCTGTTCCCCTTCATCGTTAACAACATGATGCTCCTCACCACCTTCTACCTCCGTTCCATTGAATACTTGTCTAACATGTCCCCCAAAGTGAGTATGATCCCCTTCATATGACGCACGATCACCACCTTCAAAGAGTCTATTTTCGCCGTCAAACATTGGTCGAACACCGGCAAAAGACGGCTTCCCATTTTCAGTGTGCTCGTCATGGTATTCAGGCACTTCAGCTTGATTCACTGTTGGATCTAAAATTATGCATATTGGAAACTTCAATACCATATGCACATTTATTCTGAGCCCTAAATTAGAATTAAAAGATTGAATATACAAATGTAATCTAAAAATAATAACATACCATGATTATAGTCCACTCCATCTTGACCGACAAATTGTTTATCCACTGCCATAATATCCTCGCCACCACCATTGTTTTCATTTTCATTATTTTCAAAATCCATTGTGATGCTACAATTAATTATTCATAGCTGATAGTCACTAAATCATGTGACTCAATGACTATCCATGAGACTTAACAATACACAAATCTGATATCTCGTAATAATATACGACATAACACTTCCTACCCAATTAGACAGTGAGTAAAGCCAGCCTAAAATCAGTTATTTATGAAGTAAAAGCAATTATAGCGAAGAACATAATTACTTTAAATAATCGATAGTACGATACTAAGCCATCTCAGTTGCCTACCTCAGATTAGGAAGAATTTTCTACTGGTTATCACCATCCAGTCCACTCCACATGACCGTAGAAACTCAACTAAACTCTAGTTTTAAAATGTTTTACGCCAAAGCTACCCATGACTGTAGTACATGCAATTTTGATGCTGACCAGAAATCCGCAAATTCAAACATTACAAACATCCAAACATGAAGCTCATACACTTATATTGTATATGGTATAATAGTTGCCATTATCTAATGATGTTTTATTAGCGAACATCATTAAGTTACAAATATAATAAATTACTTTGTCTTTAGATATAGAAACTAAACAGAATTTCAGGGTCGCACATGAATAAAATACTTATATATGGGTGCATATGTGCATGCCTTGATACCATTTCAGCATACTGAAAACACTCAATAATGTTACTAACGGTCCTACCTAAACCATAAAATAGATCATCACTTTACAAGTGGAAAGCATCCACGACCGAGAATAACCAAGCAACCAAAGCGTATCGAGTTTTAAATGAATCTCACGAATAACTCAACACAACGCGTCGCGGTTTCACCCTATAACATACATTGGCTGAGTGTGAAAATAGACCACACTCGAAACGAAATTGGACGATTGCCAAGTCTAGTTATTAGTGGTCAGTTGGTTAAATTTTAGCTTCGATATAAAGCCTGTGGAAACTGGTTTATGCAGTAATACTCTGTAATTCATTACTTTAGTTTATTTATGTTGCAGTTGTAAAGATGGACGGTAATTATTCAAGCTGGAAAATTACAGCAGCTGTTATAGCAATACTAGTCGCGTTGAAGTTTCTTCTGATCCCTTCTTACCTATCAACTGATTTTGAGGTATGTATACTTTTGGTTTAATTTAAAAAATATTTTGTATGAACGCAATCGCTTCTTAAGAGTGAAATACATTGAAAGATTATCGATAACTTCAGGTCCACCGTAATTGGATGGCGCTTACTACTAAGCTACCTCTCTCGAAGTGGTATTTCGATACAACATCAAAATGGACACTAGATTATCCTCCGTTTTTTGCCTATTTTGAAAAAGTAACGTAACATATAATTTTTCCAATCAACCAATATTCGTGATAGATTATAGTCCTCCTTTGATTGAATATTTGTAGTTACTTGCTAGTATTGCCGTTCTTATGGATTATCAGGATATTTTGGAACTTCAAGAGACCCCTCTTCTAAATAGGCGAGTTATCTACTTCCAGCGAATATCTGTCATTGTCACTGATATTTTCTTCGTGAGTTTATTAGTAGTAACGTAGTCTCGGTTTAATTTACCTTCTCAAATATCATAAACAGTATTCTTTTAAACTGCATTTGATTACATTAGCGTAGCTCTTAGTAAAATAAATTAATAATTGTACTGAATCTCGAATTAGGCTATTTAAATTTGATACAAATCTGATTGAATCTAGAGCTCTAGTAATGTGAAATTTTTAGATAGCTACTTGTGCTATTCTATGTTTCTCAGAAACAAAACGATTTAGTGATTTACCAAAGAAGATAAGACCAAATGCAAGGTATTCCAAGATATTCTAAAATTAGCTTTTTCAAAGTTAAGGAGTCTTAAAATTTCACTAGAAAATTCTTAACTGATGTATTTTCTTTAGAATAGCTGCTTTTATATTGCTCTCAAGCAATGTTGGCTTACTAATGGTGGACAGTATTCATTTTCAATACAATTCATTCTTAACTTTGTTTCTTATTTTGTCTGTTTATTTTGCTGATAACTACAGTTATCTTACGGTTGGTTTGGTCTTTTTATTGAACCTCATTACTATGAAAATATAATTGTAATTTTGTTATGACCTTTGTTTTACTTATATATTTAGTCGGCCTTATTCTACTGCGTTTTGATTAATTTCAAACATATTTATTTGTACTATGCCCCTGCATTTGTTATCTTTTATATTCGACATTATTTCCTCTTACACCAGGAGGTCACTGGAAGAATGTTTTCCATTTTCAAGTCGGGTTAGATTTATTCTATCTATATAGTTTTGCAATACTATATAGAAATACAATGTAGCATAAGTACTAGGTTGTCTTTAGTTCGGCAAACTCGGTAAATTTATTTAATCTTTAGGTTTCGTTCTATTTGGCGTAATGGGTGTTCCATTTATATTATCGTTAACACCATTCATTGTGGCAGGCGGGATTCCAACAATATGGCAAATCTTCACTCGTCTTTTCCCAGTTTCCAGAGGTAAAGCATTAGTATTTATGGTAAATTAAGCTTTATAGTAACAAATTTTCTACGAAATTATAAGTATTTACTATTGACTATAATCTAGTGGAAATAGCAATATTGTTAGAAAAGGATGGTCCAAAAAAATGATTCAAATGTTATGCGAGGGTAGTAATATCTTATTGAAAAATTACTAATGCTGATTTGTTTCTTAATCATATACTATATCAATTTAGTGGATGTGATATATCTATATTCTTTGCATTGCTTTAGGAGACTAAGCAAAAGCAAAGCCTTCTGAGCAAATTAAAGGAAAATTCATGTAATTACAGGTTTAACACATGCTTATTGGGCTCCCAATATCTGGGCTATGTATAATGCATTTGATTTGCTACTCTATAAATTTTGTACTGTGTTAAAATTAGGTGGATATTCCGTACCAGTATATACGGCTGGTTTGGTACAGGTACATTGTACAGCTCTTCTACTTTTTGTTCAATTAACTAAATATTACTGACAAAAATTTCAGGAATATAATCACTCAGTTTTACCGACAATAACGCCTGGGATTTCTTTAACATGCATAACTATTTCTCTATTACCCCTGTTTCTCATTTTATTAGTGAGAAGGGAATTAGATATTTGTGTATATCTTGTTCTGAGTTCATTTTCATTCTTCTTATTCGGGTATCATGTTCACGAAAAGGCACTACTAGTAATCCTCATACCATTATTACTGTTAGCGTTAACAGTAAGTTAGAAACTATTTAATTCGATTATCAGTTTGCTTGAACTCAATTATTTGTACAATTTTAAAGTTATTTTCCAGGATCCTCGATTCATTCCAGTTGCAGCATTGTTGTCTACAGTTACAACATTTTCTCTCTTTCCTCTCTTATTTACTGTGTTTGAAATACCAATAAAATATTCCTTAGCTATCTCTTATTTCCTACTAGTAATTTTGATGTTCAGGTAAGTTTCTTATTCATACTTACCATTTGTAAATATATCTTAGTTTTATAACTAGTAAGGAGTGAGTTCTGGTTAATTATATTTGTAGTTTTGCCTTTGGTGTTCGACCTAGCTTTATTCTACCTAACTCTTCAATAGTTTATATAATTGGTCTGTGTGTGGTGGAGGTATACAATACATTTATCCACCAGGTTAGGTAGAACTGTCGTTTTTGATAGTTCTCGTTATCTGACATAAATTCTAGCTAGAGCTTAAACTTATCTAACATGGAAATTTTTCAAATTTCAGGTCTTATTTGGATATAATTTTGCTTTCTTTCCGCTTCTGTTAATTTCTGTTTACAATAGTATAGGTGTTTTATACGCATATATCTGGACACTCTTTCTAACGTTTGAAGATGATTTGTTTCTATCATATAAGAAAGCGAGATGTGAATTTATTGAGGTGGGTATCATCATTCAAGTGCTCATTGCCACGATTTTATAAATTATTTGTGGAAATCATTTTAGGCGTTGATAAAGGCTGAGCATTATCCAGTTCAAGCAGTTGAATCAATTGAGGAAGTACAAATTGTGGGAGGAATAGATATATCTACATCAAAATTTAATAATAATTTTGCAGTTGTTGCCTTTTCATTATTCAAGTATCCCAGTTTAGATGTTAGTTTCCTAAAGAATATTTTAATAAAGAGAGAAATATTCATTTTATTGCATGTTTTCCTAGTGATGATTACCTTCAGTTATCATAAGGCTTCTTTTTATTCAGCATCTAATCACTTTTGATGATATCATTGTGATAACAGAGCCTTATATTCCCAACTATTTGGCTATTAGAGAATCCCAGCCAGTTGCATCATTTGTAAAACGCATTTTGTCTGATAATCAGCATTTACGTCCAGATATTCTTATTTGTGATGGAAATGGCCGTTTTCATCCTAGAGGTATAGGAAATTTATTTAAGAAAAACCATTTAAATTCGCAGAATAGCGTGTTTATTTAGGATGTGGCTTAGCTTCCCATATTGGTGCTTTAACTGGGATTGCTACAATAGGGGTTGCTAAGAATTTGAATCTTTCTATTCTAAAATCTCTTAGTGCTGATGAAACTGTCATAAATAGTGGATTGGAGGTATGTTTTTATTAAGGTATTTTGTTTTTTTTAAATCATAATTCACAAGTATGTATAAATTTATGTGCAAAATTAATAAGGAGTAGTAATTTTCAATTACAGCTAATAGATCGAGTATCTAAAGAAAACAGTGATGGATTCGCTCCATTTGATGTTGTACTACCCGTATCTATGAATGTAACGCGCTTAGGAGGTTCTAAGGTGATTTAGGAACTTCAAACATTTTGCCGAATTTGTTCTATCTATTCATAAAGCTTCAAGATGATAATGGTTAATCAGTTTACCATGCTTTCTTTATTTAGGTTCCCGTCTACATATCTTCTGGTTATGGTATTGATTTGGATCTAGCAACGGAAATCGTTTTGAACACAGCGAGAAATAGAATTTGTGAACCTATAAGACGGGTATATTTTTTAATAAACTATATTCTGTGTATTGCTTTAATGTTTGAAGTCCTTCAGGCTGACTTACATTCAAGAGAAAAAGTTCGGGAGTTTTTCGATGGATGATTGTAATATCAATTATATCTTCATGTACTTAATTTTGTTTGTTAGTTATTCTTACTAACCATCTGTGATTGATTTATGGGTTGGTTACCACTATAAATCTTCATGTTAATTAAATATAATTTTGTTTTATCTTCCAATAGAGCAATTGTACAATTTCTAACTTTTATTGTCGCTATTTTTATATTTCATCGATCTAAGTATCATAGAAGTGAAAACAGCATATCCTTCTTAGATTCGAACTTAGTATAACTTGTAAAGTGGTGTGGTCTTCGTATCAGTGATATTAAGGGTACTTGTATATCATCGTTCAGGGGATATGGGAGTGACGTAAATCCCGATTATCTTAATATTCCATGGCATTCATAGAAATAAAAGTTCGAATAGGTAGTAGCTACTGCATGTTGCAAATACTAATGTGAATTTAACCAGGTTTATGCTTACAACAATGATCAATTGAAACCCTAAATTAGTTGGTATTTTGGAGACGTACATACGTGGATGCAAGCAAACAAACAAACTGTTAATGTTCATGATCCTATCCAATTTTCCCTACCTATTAAGCGTTCGCAGCTCTAAACCGACAGCTCATATCCTGAGTTTGAATTTATTATGCGATTTCTACATTCAATTTACATTAACTAGGCATAAATTTGCGCGAGTCGAGTAAACTATACGTTATCGCCGTGCATTCTAATGAAGCGCCCTTTGATTGATGCGGCTAGTTTAGAGGAATACGGTATTTATGACTTCCTCTTGGAAATCGAAATTGCAGAAGGTGCCCGCTGACCTTATTATAGTGACAGTTAATTCTAAATTTGCAGCTTTCCTCAGTGCAGCATGAGTAGTTTTTCTTTATCTTTTAAATAAGGTTAGCTAATTATTAGGAATGGAAAACATTCATTAGATCTCTATTCCACGTAGCTCCCACGCCGCAGAGATCAACAATCTATTTCTAGTGCAGTTATTGATATACTTTGCGCTGAAATGATTAAAAATAAATAAACAAGCATTTTAATAAGGAGCTATAAAAATAATTGACAAGTTACTTATGTATTTACTATCGTCAATCTAAAACAGCCCTCTTCATTGAAGTTTTAGCAGTTTCTTTCCATTGATGATTATTAAGTATTGTTCCACTTGGATTGTTGTCATCCCCCAACCCATATTTTAGCTTAAGACTGTTGTTAGGCATTTAGCTACGCAACCAATATAGCTGTTAACAAGATTTGTCTCAGAATTCAGCCATAAAAGGCGATTGAACGTGTGGTAAAGCTGTGTATTTCAACAACCAACGCTTTATAGGCCTATATAGCTACTAGTGAATTGAATTTCATCTTAAGCTAATTCGAATTGGCAATACACGAGCTGGGTAATAAGACGGCCTACAAATCCACTTCGGACGATGAATTTCTATAAGTAAGGTCGTAAGTTGCGAAATACATAAAAGTTGAAATCAGCTATTGCAAGTAGCTTCCATATTTTGATTGATAAATACCAGGATATTCATAGCTTTTAGCTCTGCAAAACATTACTATTTTAAGATTCACACAATATTTAACAACTTTACTTTTCTCATCGACTAGTTGATCTTTCTAGAAACTGTTAAACGTAGCTATTGAAAGAGAATTTAAATGACTGTGGAATAATTTCCGCCACTGCTTGGACAATAGGTGTGCTCTCGTTGATTTTTGTATGGTTTATCCACTTAATCTAACTCCTTTGTTTCTCATCGTTTCCCTTCTATTCATATTCAGCTAACCAGGCGAGCAATTTGCTGAAAATATGCAGGTAGCAGTCATAAATCATTTGCCGGCATGTATTTGGCGCGTAGGAAGTCGTTCCAGCGATCGGATTCGAATTTGTACATGATATTTATTGGCAGCCGTCGTTGTAATTGCACGATTCGGAAGTCGCCGAAGGCAATTCGCGACAATTCATCGATGAAGTCAAAAAACTACCGTCTTAATCCCGTCATTGAAAATATCAACAAAAAACCGCCACTTTGATACAGCGAGCTATAGCCGTTCACATAGTTGATTGCTAGGCGAATTTATATTTGCAATACCTAATATCTAGTTAAATAACTGATAGTGTTATTAAATAAATTTATTTGAGCACAAATCCAAAGGAAATAGACCAATTTTTGTCTAAGTTCTATAAAATATATAGTATAAATAAAGACCTACAAACTAAACAAGTAATTGACGTATTAAATTAATAGAAAATTATTTTACCAATTTAATGAAATAGGAATCAGTCCCTTTATTGTAGTTTCACTTTGTCTATTTTAGCTCAAAACTGCAGACTTTGCTCAAAAATGCATAACTGAAGCATGAGCTGCGATGCCAGTTCAGACACATATTTGTAGAGAAACTGGAGAAATACATTACTTTTATGCATAATATTACTGAATAATTTTTGGATAAAAAATATTGTTTAGTAAAATGTATATAGACTACGATATCATTTGCTCACCATACCGTAGATGATGATAATTCAAGTAGAGCTGAACTGAAATCCTCTTCGAATCTAATTTGGATCCTGAAATTAGTGTCAAATAGCAAAATGCCCTCAAGCAACCTGCTGTCGTCTACTGGAGCATACTGTGTTGTCTCGTGCCAATCTTCTCTAGAGCTACTTGTTGTTTAATGCTGTTGTCTAATGTTAGGCAATAATGCACGGAGATTATAGAAGAAGATAATATAGGATGTTTTCATACCTAGTTTTCTCATTTTATTCTGAGGCCTTTTTTATATCTATTGCTCTCAATTCTGCACATTTTTCTGAGCATTACTTCTTGTGTATTTACGCTCATTCTTAGGCGGTGGCCTGCTCAGGAAGTTTCACCGTCATTAAATCCGAATTTCAAGCCGGTCGTTTAGCCTAAGTGGTTTAGCGCCCTGCAAGTTGGCTGCCGTTGCAATGAATTTGAAATTTCGAAAGTCGCACGCGACCTCCTTGCTCAGTCAAGACTACGAGATATCCATTGTATATCCATATTTCAGCTCGACATTACCGTAATCCCAACATTATCTTTACTAAACTTCAGATCCAGATTCTATGAAGATTAACGAGTTTCGCTTTACACCGGCATCGCCGAGAATTAACTTTCTTCTTGCATTTTTGTCTTAAAGTATTTCCTATTCCCTACCAGAATTCTCCCTACTTTCTTTAATATTCTGTATGCAAAGAAAATGCCATGCCTTGCTTCCATTATTCCAATGTTGCATATAATTCCGCTAATGCTGCCAACGTATTATCCATTCTCGCCCGTTGTGATTCATTTCTAAATCACTGTTTCTGATTCCTTTCATATAAAGTATAAGTTTAGCAAGATTTTGCTAGTTCTTACTACAACTACTTATTGAATTTGTCTTGTTACTATATATGTGAGATTTATTACTGGATAATCGGAATCAACTTTGCTGCATATGCCACTAATTAATGCAACAAATTTGACGTAATCCATTTTGCTCTATAGAAACTATTCTTACTTTCAATCATTACCGTTTAAGCATCGTAACTACATGAACATAGGTGAAAATATGTAATAATAAGAGAAGAAAGAAGAAAAGAAAGAAAACAGAAAAAAAAACAAAGATGAGTAAAAGAAAATAGATGAGGTTTGAAGCAGATCTGTTGGTTTTGTATAAGGTTTTTAGGTAATACTAAAGCAAGCATCAATCTAATTCGGCGACTGCATGGTGTTTGGTGTTTAGGTGACATTTTTGATAGGTTACCGATATACACCAATAGTCTCCTGAGTGCGCGATGTCTTGTGAAACATCGCATTAGCATTCGTTTAGATGGGATCCAGTCTTTCGCTAAAGACGTACTCTGCACCACTGACTACAGATATCTACTCTCACTTTTCATCTCTCCACCTTAACAGAGCATTGCTTCCTCTTTCCGACACTCATACTTCCTTTACTCAGCATCTTGCACTTTCTCTCTCCCCATATTTTTTCTTTGCCCATACATTCTTATATTATCTGTATTATCTTTCTTCATCATTCTTTATTATCACATCCTTTATCACAATTTCTCATATATGCCTCAAATTATCAATTCTTATTCTAACTATCTACAATTAATTTTCCATCCAAATTTTTATTGTCCTAATCTATTACTAAACCACTTAGAATTTCTATTTCGGAAAATGTCACAGCACAGGAAATTGAAATTCGACGAAACTATTGGCAATATATGAAGTGTGAGGCAAAAGCCAATGATCAAAGAGAACAACTAGAAAACTGAGAACAGTATGCAGCTGAACAGAAATATGCTTATTTAATGGGGAAAGCGATAATTTTCGTGCGTTTTTTTGAGTGCATAATAGATAAACATAACAAATAGTGAACTTAGGTTGTAACCACTACCATAACCCAGCTCCAGCATTGATGACAAGCTGTTTTCACTACGGCTTGCAGTCTGAAATTCGACAACCGAAATTGAATACGCCTGTTTGTTCTGTATTCTAAATATATTTTCCGAAAATTGTTTTTATGGGCGCGCGAAATTTGAAACCTGGCATGAAAACGTCCAATTATTCTGCAAGTTTGGATCAACTAGGTGCCTAGTGTCGCTTCACCTATACTATCACGTATCTTCTTTACTCACGTCATATTAAATGTAGCACAGATTTATTTACAATGTGCATTATTTCTTTTTCCTTATCCATAACTTCATTAGAGTAGTACAGTACTACTAGCACACCTTGCTGAAAATTCAATTAATCATTAAAGTTATGACTTTTAAATAGACACGCAATGTTCATATAAGGTATTTTTCAGTTTGTCATGTAATCAAAACGATGTCCTCTATGTTAGGTCTTGCTACACTTTCACAGATTCTCCTTTAGTCAATTCTTCGTTTTCCCAGTTACCTTCTCTATTAGTTAGTTAATGGCCTCTTACCTGTATTCATCTCTTCTCCTGATTTCCATTTAATCTAAGTTTTACCTTGATCTCCTACAAACCTCTTTGCTAATAAGGCAACATATCTGTTTCACCACCATAATTTATACATTTTCAATTAAAATACTATTGCACATAATATTCTTCTCTCCTAAGATATTAATAGTCTTTTCTGTTTATACTATTCCTTTTGTATTTCATATTTTCTCTTTCCCTAGTTTAATCTCCCATCCTTCTATCTCAAGTCTCCTTTAGACCACAGTTAATCCAGCTAAAATAATAGAAATGGCATAATAATACCCTCAGTTTCAATCCATGTATTTTTACTCACATTTTCATATCTTTTATCACTGTACTTTTCGCATTCGTTATCTTTTCTTATTCAGCTAATGTATTCTAAAATCATACATTTTAATTATATTCTTGATTTCAAAACAATATTTTTTACTATCCTACCTTATTCTGATTGTTCCTCCTTTTATGTTCTTGAGTACAAAAATGGCACCATAATCGGATTTAACGGTCAAAAGAGCCAATCTTTACTTAGATCTTATTTATGAAGTATTTAATATATAACTGATATTTGCTGTGTTCGATGATCTTCAGTTCGAAATAATAATAATCGAATATAATGTGGAAGATAAGACCGGATAAGAACGTACGATGCTAAGCCTATGTTGGCATAGTTACTTTCTCACTCAGTGGGACCATCTTTCTTCAGGCTTTAATGTCCTGAGAGTCATTTAGAATTTTATGGCGAATTGAAAAGTCGGCTGAGTCTGAGGCAAGCTATTTCACTATCATTGTCGGCTGCTGTCGCAATTCAATGAAATTTCGAGTAGCTGTGCCTACTTTGTTCATAAATGTTTCTTGAATGCAAAACGACCTTCTTCTTTTTGACTTTAAACAATTAATATTTTTCTATAGCTCTTTCCACTTTTTCCATGTACCCTCTCTTCCTACCTTCTCCCGCCACCTATTCTTCTGCGCTACATAAAACTCTTCTTTGAGTTCTTTAGCTTTTCCTATCATTGCAGCTTCTTTTCACCACTATAATAATATATTTCTTGGATTATAATTGGTCTCTTTTCACCAAACTAATGCACCACTCGTTTCCTTTCTGTTTCAAACGATGTTTCAGAATAGAATTATCAATTATTCAGTGGTTTGCCATTAAAACACTTTCGATTTCAAGCGAATTTCGTGCGAGTTGGAATTGATGGCCCTGCCAAGAGCAAAAATATAAGAGAGATTATCGTTTTCACTTGAAACTTCAAGATAACTGTTGTTGATGGTTGTTCCTATGTTTTATTTTCAGTTATCCACTAAATAGTTTTATCAAGTAACGTTGTTCTCAAAAATAATATTATTAAAGTTCTGGGCTTTACATCTCTAATTGGCTTGATTTCAACCTCTTCACTCAGTTTTTTAACCGCTTTATTTCGACTAGAAGTCTCAGCTTTGTGCGGAATTAGCATGATTATTGTTTGATTACGGTAGATTATTTACAGGATTTCATTTAGTTGTGTCTTACAGGCGATGTTTTGTATTTCACATAAATAAGTACTTCTCTTAGGTAAGAATTAATTTTTTTTCTCTTATCCTTTGGCTTTTTCACTTATTTTCTTGTTCACCACAATCGCCTAAAGGTCTAGATTCGACTCATTCAAAGTCCATTTTCCTTTCAAATTAAACTGCCCTCGCTTGGCCGCCAATTCCATTTCGATTCCGCATCGCTTTTTACGCCTTTCATTCTAATTCATTAATTTATTGGCTATTGGCAAGAAGTTTGGTCGACTTACTGCATTCTTAAATTTATCCGTTATCTAGAAAAGACATCAGATGTGCTTTGCAGAGGTATGCGAGCCCTACATCATTGCAGCCATTGAGGAGATTTGCATCTATTTTATTGCCAGTTGTAATCAATTAAACATAAGCGTTAGAATACGAAAACCTGATTAATAGAGATGTTCTCAAAATGTTGTATAAATCTTAAGATATATAAATGTCACAGTTGTTGAATACTCACTAATGATTCATTCGACTGCATCTAATGATTTTTAAGAATATTCTACAATAAACCGAAGTTGTCATAATTATAGCTCAATATTTTAAAACAAGAGTAAGAATACCGTAGTAAGGAAATGATTCATATATCGGTTCCGTTTGAATATTATTTTCTGCAGGGATAATTTCTTATTGGAGTTTGCGTGACCCATTTGGTCATTTCGCTAAGGCCTCCTCAAAATTTAATGCCAAGTTACTACGATAAAGAAGAATGATGGGAGAATATTTCAGTTCTTACCCATTGATTCTCTGATCTTCATCTTGTATACCTGCACATCAACCTCGTCATCCTCTCTTCGTTTTATTCTGCCTTCTTTTAAAAAAAATTTGCAATTTTCTTTATATTTATCTCTTTCTTCTTTCCGAGGTCAATCCCTTCTCTCCAATTGAATGGATTTCTCCGTTTCGTTTCCTGAGTAGTGAGCGCCCTCCATTTCCGTGCTTCCGCAACATTAAAAACTTGAAAAGCATTCGGGATAGTAGGAAATGGACGAGCTAGTGGGTAATTACCGGAACTACGGTTTGCGATCACCTTCAGCGGTTTGGAAGCCATTTGAATTTCATATTTCATCTCATATATTTTTCATCTTGATAGGACAAGAATTTATCATAACTTTTTGAATTAAATGCCTACTATATATCAGTTCCTTACTAAGTGAATATCCATGAGAATTCACACAGGTTACGAGCTGATTTGCAGACGAGGTCGAAGGAGCAGTCTTTAACCGGCTGAGCCATGTTTCGCAGGAAATGTTGCAAAGTGTGGGATAATTGTTAAATAACCTAAATCGATGGTTCGCGCTCATTTTCGCTCATTTCAAATTGAATTTTGTGTGGACGGAACGAGATGTTCGCGTTCTTCGTTAATTAAGACTTTTCATCAGAAATATCTCTTGTAGATAGAAGAGAAAGAGAAAACTCTCATTTTCCTGTCCAACGTTTTCTGGCATCCTTTCTATGTCACTCATTCATGCACTCACTCTCGTACGTAATCTCTTTTCTTACCCCGTTTAGAGATTACATTCTCTTTTCCTTTATGTATACTACTTCGCTAGCAGTATTACACGTTTCTTTAGATTATACATTTGTACAATCTAGGCCAAGTTATAGCCACCGTCAATATTTAGTCTCTTCAGCTCAACTGGTTCCTCCTTCGTTTTCTTCACTCGCTCCTCTTTTTGTTCCCGGATCACATCACCATGCATTCAGTGATCATGTAGTTATTATAAGCTGCCTTCTCACTCTCAAATCAGTCTATGCTGGTAAAATCATTAGAGACGTGAAGTACTAACATTCTCTTTCTTGTTTTCATGGACAGCTAGTCATTTCTCACTACTTATTATCATAAATCTCCATTATTGTTTAGTCACTTTCATAAAACGATTTCATTTTGTATAATCGTTCTTCATCTACAATGTATTTACAACTTTCTAAATTCTATTGTTAGAAAAGTTTGGTTATTTTTGAAATAGACTTAATACAATAGAAGAGTCACATTTTACGAGCTCTTGACAGCTATCAATCTAATCCGCAAAACGTTTTACATATTACTGCTATTATACAAAAGATACACCCAGGGTATATTTACGAATATTAACTGTATCAAAGTTATTTATTGTGAAATCGTTCTACTGAGAAGGGATTGAGGCGAAAACTGAAAATACTGTTAATCTATAGATTGTGAAGTCATCAAATCATATAGTACATAATTGCTACGAATCTAGAACTCAATAGGTTCTATATTATGATTTCTTGATTGTAAATATATCGTAATTCGACTTATCTCGTTTTAAACCTAGTTAAACTGCACTTCGTGAATTAGTGACGGAAAGGACGTTTCCGTTTGAAGTACTGCATGTAATGTCGATTACAGCGGAAGGAGTTCGACTTAGATCAATTGCCTCACTTCTTCCTTTTCTTGATGTACTCGTCTTGTAATTATTAGTGCATATATAATTATGATTTTAGTTTAAAGGATTTCACTATCTTCGTAACCATTTCTGTCGTTCTAGTATCTCTCCGAATGCTCCAATTCATTTCTTCCGGTTGCAGATGAACCATGTTTCTTCTTGGATTTTTGAGGATTTAAAGCATAGCCAACTCATATCGTGAGTGCTTTTATCTCACGTTATTTCCCTTCTTTCACTACTTTGATATTTCAGTACCTTATTCGAGAAGCATCCAGGAATATCTACTGGAATACTCGAAGGTCAGTTCACATGTATTTAAGTTATTTAAAGGATATGATATCATATACAACTAGTTAAGAAGCTATAAAAGAATCGCGACGATATAATCTTTCATTATGATGGCAACTAGATGCATTTTATTTCATTACTAATTATTACCGGAATGTTCGGCGAAAACAACAATGCGTTGCGTTTCGATTGAAATGTGATCGTAACGCACGAATGGGATCGGAAGAGAATGCCACTCGGAAACTAACGGTGACGATACGAAGACGTCGTTAACGAATGGACAACGATCATGTTCCCTCACTATCGATATTTACACATGCTTACGCGTCTCATGGCAATTTCCTACAGCTTATTAAAACGGGATTAAAAGTTAATATCAAAAGTTAATAAATGCGGATTTGCTATTGGGATTTGTGAATTGGGTTTCTTGCTAGTCAAACGTCAGACGTCAAAACAAAGTATACTGTAGATGGCACAGTCATTTCTTCTTTTGAAGATGTGAGATAATTCAAAAAAACAACAACAAAATATTATACATTAAACTGCTTTATGCAGCAGTTTAATTGTGACTTAGTTTTAATAATATGCTCAAATCATTATGGTCACATCTGTAAAATTCAAAAAATTCAAAATAGCTTACTGTTTACTTGTTATTTCATACCCTTTGGTTACTCTGCTGAATAGGATAGAAAGTTCGAATCTCCTGAGTCAGGGACGGCGTTTTTCTGACACCCTTTCCCAGTTTTGAATCATTCCGCGTTGTAAGATGATGGCGTTTTTCTATTTCTCGACCCGTCGTGTCATTTGCATATACGCAGAATATCACAATAGCGAAATGAGTAAAAGCTGGCTACGTCTGGGAAACGAATAGATTTTACAGGTGATATAACGGTAATGACAGATATCAGTTAATCGCTGGAAAGAATCTTTGTAAAGCTTGTTGACCTCTACGGATTCATAAGAATTATTTGGAGGAACCGCCTTGAATCTTTTTTTTATATGAATGAGTGAAGTTGAAGAGCTATTGGTGCTGTGTCTTTTCATTACTCACGCCTGGTAGAACTGAAACAAAACGAATTCAGCAATCAACTGCTAAATCCAACCAACCATTTCGCGAAGCAGCGGTGGGAAATTTGATTTGGCTTTGTTTTTAGAACAGTTATACGGTATTTTTCTTACCTTTACAATATATAACAATATGATTGAATTACATTACACCGAATTTTACCCATATCTTTTTTGTGCCGATAATCATTGGCGTAAACTTTTCTTTAATAGAAAAATTCAGCTAATATTTAAATTGTTCCAGATTGTCCCGAACCAAAGCAACTTTTCTCCAAAGGAATTGACGAGGTAGGCTGCCACTTATTGCATCGAAGTAGACGTAAAAATGACATTCAGCTGCTCTACGCTTCCGTATTATTATTGCATTCAATATACCAATGTATAGGGTTTTGCCTGTTCTTAGAACCTATGCCTCCATTAATTTTTCCTTCTTGGCATAATGGTATTTAAAAAATTCGATATCTACGTACCATATCGCAAAAATTGATTATGATGGCCGTGACCCGTGCGAATTCGCGTTGGCCACAAACCATCAATTAGATGTAGCCTATTATGTAATGAGAAAAGAGAGGAGGCAGTGAGGAAAATATTTCATAAAAAGTAGGTGTTCATACGGAAAAAGAGAAAGCGTTGCGCTGGTTGAAATAAGATGTAAAGCATAATAAAAGCTAAGAGAAGCGAAATACTGCACAATAAGAGAACTATGAAGATCAAATAGTGAATTAGCGCCATAGCATAAAAATTTTAAGATAAAGAAATTAGAAAACAGTGGAAAAATGAGTTAATGAGTGAGAGAAAATTATGGCATAAGTCAGAGGCAAGGAGTAAGGAAACTCTATACAAGAATCCAAGAAGGTCATATTCTGAACAGCCATTCAAATTTTGCACAGAATTGGATCTCTTCCCCTTCATATTTCCAATGACGATTCACTAAGGGGGCCGTGACCTTGCAAATACGATAGATGGTCCGTCATCTCGTTTTATTAAACATTGGCCGGTACTCGTAGGGGCGGGGCTTGACCCCTAAGTCCCCCAAGCCCCAAATTCCAGGCATTTTTACAACGAGATATCGTTTGGCATCACCGTTTCTTTCCCATTATTAAATTTGTTCCTTGTTCATTCTTCTACGTCTCAAAATTTTGTAACTCTTCCTATTCCTCAAAATTTATAGACTATAAGGATGAAATAATATTAAGCGAAACTTTAACTAATAAGTACAAAGTATAAGTAGAATATACTCTAACTTCCAGTTTCTCCTTAGTGACCTACCTTTTAGTTGTTCTACTGGAAAATAAACAGTTTAGAATGTATAAGTACATATTACAAATGAATGGATATAATTAACTGGATATTTTCTGTGAACACTTTGGAGGCATCCGTGATCTTCGGGATAGACAAATATTCTATCTTACTTTCCACTCACTTTTTAAAATTCGCTTAGTCTAATAGGTAGATGGCAAAGATTATTTTAACATTTAATTCAAAAAGTACCTGGTTTCCAATGAAATCGCGAAAAATCCAAGCGCTGCGTATTGAAACTTTTCAGTGTGTAAACAGACACAAAAACCTGAAGAGGCCGAATGAAGTTGCAATTGTTCAAGCGCTATGATTGCAACAGTTTCATTGGTGCCGGACAAAAATCTCTTAACCGCCTCATTTGTTTCACTATTTTTCTTATTTATGATGCTTTATTCATCTAGTTCACTTTGCTATTCACATCTTTACATGCGATAGATAATAACACACTTTTAGGAATATGAGAACATGACCTGCTTGTTTCCTGTTATAATGCGTTACATGGCCTCCTATAGCAGGAACCATCAATTATTTCAAGGGTTATAAGATGACCCCGGAATACTCTTCAAATTCTCATTACGCTACAGTAAATGAAAATTGGAAACCACTCCTTTATTTATTTCTTCTCTTATATCTATTCTCTTTTCACCCCCTCATCTGCTTTCGTTCTATTCTTCTAACAGTTTTTATTTGTTTCCTTCCATTATTTTGTTTCTTTCACATTGCCACCTTGTTTTTACTCTTTGTCTATTCATTGTTACACAAGCCTATCTATCAAGCACATTTTCTATATTTCTCTAATTCCTCATCTATTTGCTATGTTCTATCGTAGTAGTGTTTGTGTGCTTTTATGATTTTTCTTATATTTCGTCGGTTCACCTTTGACCTAACGATCATCTCTGTGCCTCCTAACTTAACGCACTCTCCTAACCAGATATCTCTGCGTCTTCTCATCTGATGTACTATCTTATTTATGCAGATAACGGCTCCGAGCTGACCTCTCACCCCACGACCTTCATCAAAAATCACAAATCGGATGGAGTCTGAGTCCGATGTACAGTACTTGTTGTGAACTTAGAACGAGAGCAATAATTTTGCTGCTGAACAGTCGGCGAGACAAAAGCATCCGAGGAACACTTGGCAATTTAAAGCCATCAGCATAGCATATAGTCTTTTTAGCTAGATACATACATGATTTAAATCATTTATTTTTTTAATCGTTTTTTATATCTTCACCTAAAAGTGTTTCCATTTATTTAAAATGTGCGAAGGGTGAAGCGATAAAAGAGATCAAAATACCAAGGAGATGCCATCTCATAGCACTTCGAAGAATCTAAACTGTTTTTGTCCGTTTTATTTATTCTTGTTTCTAGATGCGTTTGCTGTTTAACTATTAGCCCGTCGAGTTCCCTCCACAACTCTCAACACCCAGTTCTCCCTATCAAAAGTTCGTCACTCGTCGCCTGGTTTCTCTACACCGATCACACTGTCTCGTTGGCTATTGCCTTTATGTAGCTGTTTTTATTTGATTTCGCTGACCCGCGCGACATTAGCATACTGCCCTACCACAAAAGCTTTCGGTCCCGAGGTTTCGGTCTCCTTGTCTCCCGATCTTTACACTCAATTCTGTTGCATTCACATTACTTTTCATATCTCTATTGTTGCTATTTAATCCTACTTATATTGTACTTTTCTGCCTCTCATTCTTATACACCTCGTTTTATAGTTTCTTAGCTATTCTCCTTTCATATTATTTTCTATTTACTACTACAATTCAACTAATACTCAAATACATAAAATAATTAATTCTTATCACCAATTTATCTTCAAAACCTATATATATATATATATAGCTTTTAAACAGTCACATTGAAATAGATTGGGATTTAACAATTCCATGTGTGCGTGGCATGTTTCAAATTAGTCTTTGCGGATGAAAGAATTCTATTTCTTTATATTCAGATATTTTACTAAGTGGTTGAGATCTTAAAATTTATGCTAATCTCTATTGTTTAAGACCTATATATAAATTAAGAGCGATATATGCATGTAATGTTGCAAATACCTTGTTACTAGCTCTGTCATTTTCAAGATACCCTCTTTTCATATTCTTTGGACTTTTCATAGGATACCGATAAAACTTTAGGTTTTAGCTAGTTCACCTTCTCTTTCACGCGGACGATCATAATGTAGTGTGATGGATCACCCGGTTTCGTTTTGTTCATTTGTTGTAAACGAGAGAACAGCTTACACCACAATTTTTAAGCTGTAATTTTAGAGTATTGATTTTTTTGTTGATCTATTTAATTATCCTATTTTGATTTATGAAGATCCTCGAATTAGTTTCAGAGTTTGTCGTCCTATGGTATCTCATTTTAAATTCGTAATTCGCGTTTGCTGTTTTCGGCAAGCTCCGCCCATTTGGATTACTGTAACTGGCTCCGTGCCTCTATTATAAATTCATAACTGAATCCTGTGGATAGAACCCATTGTAACACCGATTAGTCTATTCTTCACTTGTTCTATTTTTCTCCAATTTCAATTTTTTTTAGATAACAACTAATTAGCTTTAAGAAAAACCCAATGATTAGCTTAACGCTATATATGTGGCATCATGTTTGGTAGTTAGAGTACAAAAATAGCCAGAAATATGCATCAGTGATGATTGCGATTACTTGCTAATGGATAATCTCCAACAGCACAGCTAGTCGACTCGATTTCGTACTAGGACGGATATCTGAGATTGGTTTCATATATTCCTGGTAGATTTGTTCTATATATACATATATCTATAGATATGTATATATATCATAATATTAATTGCAATTTTTGCAATAGATGTGATAATAAGTGTTTGTTCTAGTTGACCACTGATTGTGTAATAGAGTCTCAGCTGCTTCCGATTCATATGCTCGTTATCCGAATTATACGTCTTCCCGCCCTGGATGGCTTAAATCCGTGCCTCTTTAATTGAAATCAGGCCGGGAGGGTCACCATATGCCCCGTCCGAATAGTTTTTGGCAATGTCTACAGCCGATGGCATTTTTTGGATCGATAGTTCGCTTTTCATTCACTTAGCTTTAATTGTCCACAACTGGTGACACTATTTTGTAGTATAGTCGACAAGTTTGATCTCTGCGTACCTTAATCATTTTTGTTGCAGTTCAAAAGTTGAAAATTTTATGAATTGGTTTCATTTTCCCGTCTCGCGATAGGTGCCAATTTCGATACATTTCAGAAATGTTGTACAGTTCTCTGCTAGCAAACCGGAGCTACTTTGTCTGTTGTTGGAGATTTTCCGTTTAGAGCGCGTTTTGGTCGTTGATTAGGTCACTTACATATGATGATCATTCAAGTTATTAGTTGATGTTCAAAGTGTACACACTTTGTGTTGTCAATTCAATGTTTTCCTACATTCCATGCACAGTTGCTTTTTTCTCTATGTCTTCTTTGTGTTCTCTCATTTCGTTTCCGCGTATCCCTTGAGCTCTTTCACCTCTATTCAGTCACCATTTTTAAAAAGCTATTTTTATCATTTGCATAAATGTTCTTATCCCAAAGTCGATAAACTCATTTTCACTTTCCGGAAATTAGGATTCCCCGGAAATCCGCAAATCCTAAGTTGTCCGTCCCTCGCACTATCGTAATATATTTTGCATTTTTACAGCTATCGACTTAAATAAGATTACTTTAGTGAAATTCCTTAAACAGGCTTTAGCGAAGAATAATGATTTTGTTAGACGTTGTGGCGCTTGTGGAGATATTTGTGCTCTCAGTACAATACTACGTATTTATGGCTAAAGATGAGTTAGCTCAAACTCGGTTCCTTATCAGTGCTCTCCGTAATGTTCATCCTGTCCTCTCATCCATCCCACGGTGGGTCTCGCAGCAATGTTTGGGGGCGCGATTTAGCGTATCGTTACCAGTTTTCATCTGGTTTCTTCGCGTCGCTTTGATGCTCAGTCCATTTACATTACTCGTTCCCATATACCACTGCCCGTTCGTTATCCCTTGAAAAATAAACGTGTTTTCTTCACTGGTAGATTCGTCTCTCGTGATTCTTCCTCGCAAGTCCGGCCGGCACTACGGTCGTCCTTGCTCTCTGATATCTGATAGTATTTTCAGTATTTGTGTAAGTATTGATTAGGAGACGTGAATCAGTAACATTTGTAGTGTTATTTTCTATTTCAATGTCAAAAGTAGGCATAGTTTGAGCTCATTGCCTTATTCTCACGTGCTAGAGAAAGAATCGCTAACCCAAAGAGAAACGAGCGGTGCCTTAGATGGCTCCCTTCTTCCGCCAACTGCCAGTGAAAACCGAAAAAAAAGCGATGGAAAAAGTACGACAAGCGTCATTTTTCGATACAATTTATATCCGATACCGTGTGATTATGCGCTGGGATATTTTCTCTGGCCTCTCCCACACTCTGTTGTATTTCGCCGTTCCATAACTGTCCCCGATGCACAATATGGTGAGTATTACACTTATTAAGCTTAAATTATTTAACTTTAAATTAATAATGGCGTTTACTGTTATTAAATAACATGCAACCTATTGTCTCTTCTCCTAATAATCCTTTTGCTCGTACAAGTAGTCACACTGCTTCTTGTTCTTCTAACACTGCCATCCATCCGATAACACTATATCGTTTGCTTTAACATCTTTATACCATGTTCTTACCGTCTTATACTATTTTACTTATTATTCCTATTCTAGTGTCCTTTATATTAAAACTTCCTGCAGTGTGCTTTCGTGGCAATTCCTTCGAGTAGCTCTCCACATCTGTGAGTTAGCTCGAGTGATTGCGCTTCTAGATTCCGGCACCGATTTTGTTTGCTTTTTGTATCTTTAGTTCTGGTCCTTTGCTTCTCTCGTTTTTCCTCTAGCCTAATGTTTCATTCTGTGTCACACTCCCTCAACTCTTTATGTTTGTATTTCTCATTTCAACTGCATTCAACTCTTGTCAAACACTCGTTTCCGTTTGATTCCAGAACTAACTGCCACTATGAAAACAACTGTACAGTGAGAGCTTTATTATTTTTTTTACGTCACCAATAATCAGTATCCCTATCCATTTTATTTTATTCTCTTCCATCTTTAGTTTCGGACAAAATTTGTCTCTACCTGTTCGCTACCTTTATGATTTCATGTTTTCGCAACATCATAATAGTTTTTTCTTCGTATTAGCTTGTTTAAACAATTGCAAATATGTTTTTTTCGGAAGTCTTTAGTTTTTTGTTGCTTGAGTTTGAAGGTTGAAAGGTGAGCATTACTGATAGGCATATTAAGAGTTAACGACGTTACGATAGTGTTCGTGTTCATATCCTAGCTCATATTGTCTTAACTTCAAATGAAACGATTTGCCTGAAGTCGGGTTCCATGATACCAGTTCTCTCTAATTCACACTGTTTACTACGTCCAACATAACATGTTCTGCGGAATATAATTGTTTTTTCGATGAGTTATATAAATAATAATGTCGTTTTACCACCGCTATCCGGTTTTGAAAGTGCTAATCGACGAGAGATGCGAAAACTGCTGAGGACAATGTATCGAAGTGTCGCTTTAATAGATCATTTACTATTTAGCTAATCTTATTATACGATTTTTTCTAATATATGCGTAAAATATGTGATATACTCAATCCGGATGTTTCGATTTGTTTCGGTATTGAAAAGTCAGAGATTGAAGTGGTCTTCGGGTGCTAATTGCCTTGCGAGTTCGCTCAGACCGGAGCCCAGAGGTTCCCACTACAATAACCCAAAACTATCCCAAGCTCAGGACTCTATTCGTATAATTATATTTTGCGCTTGTTGTGAATATATTATAGCCTTTTGCTCTATACCTATATATTTTGTTTCCTTCTCCCTCGATCTTTTCTTATGCACCTAACTGTAACGGTGTTTGATTATAAAATTACATGGTGATACGTGCTGGATTCCTGATTATCGGGATCATTCATAAGAATTTTGGCTCGAGCGGCCTACCTTAAATCTACTCTTTTGCTGTTGTTGCAATCCAACTGTTGTTCAAGGAGTCAAAGTGTAACACTCGACAGCATTTCAATGCGTGTGCTGGCGCTTATCATTGCACATAATTTTTGGTGCCTTTTTTAATCCTTCTAGGTTCATAGTTGACATGTTATGCATCGAAATTTACTCCAACTCCTATTCTCACAATAACCAACAATCAGCTGTTTCTGCAACCTATTATGGGCTTACTAACGTTGCTGCGTGATGTTTTTATGTCTAGCACACAATAATTGGTTGAGAATGTCATATATTAGCTACATATTTGATCACTATAAATTTTTTTTCTTGAATTCTTGTTCCATGTCAAGATTTAATGTCCATAGAGCTCACATTACCTCGTTTTCGTATATATACATAATTTCAATTCTTTTCACTTACTTCGCCATGATTCTAAAGTACACTTATGTGTGCTTATCACAACTAAGCAGACAATGAGGTGTTTGAGTTTGAAAACGTCGACATTTTGATAAAAGATAATAGTTTACACGAGTGATAATAGCATGTTTTAGGAGGAGGACACCGCCCCGACCGGGACTAAGGTTTTCAACCCGGAGGCCTTTTGCGACATTTGTCAGGCCAGTGAAATTTTGGTGTATTTGCAGATATTATTTTTTGACTTTTAATTTTGCTATAATCTAATTAATGACAAAGTTTGTAAATTCTTCGAAATTGCGAGTATTCTTTGTCACTATTATTTACTGTTTTTAGTATATTCTTATAATCCAAATACCTCCGTAATATTTTCTTATACAGATGAGTGTTTAAATTTGGATTTCGGATTTTCTATTTGTTACATTCTTCATCCTTTCCTAATATGCTTTTGACGTCGTTTCTCTTTGATTCCTCCTATTTGCCTAGGCTTAATAAGATTTTTCGTAATAATCAATGCCTTAAGAGTGTGTCCAAATCATATAAGTTTTCGATAAGTCCGCATTGAAATAAAGAAAAAACCAGCTAATAAAGTGAACAAAAACTGGACTTGATAAGAATTGAACGGTTGGTTCTAGATAGTGTGCCATTTTACTAGTTTGAACTACTTTGGTAGAAATTTTATCTGAAGTGATCAATTCCCCCTCATCGTTCACCATTTAATTCATTTCACGTTATTTCCTACCGTTCGCCATATTCTTTGTTTTATTCCCACCTACTCTCCTTATAGCTTCCCTCCCACTTTAGGACTAATTATCTGTATATGAATTATTACTCAGCACATTTATTCCAACAAACACGGTGGCCCGTAACCAAATGGATTTTGAGGTGTGCCTGTTTCATTATTCGTTAGTCTTGTAGAGAAGCGAGGGCAACATGTACATCTTATTTCTTCCTTTCTCTTTTAACACAATAAAATACTGTTGTTGTATAAAGTATATCAAATACCGTAGTCATCTGATCAAAGCCTCTGCCTCTGTATCTCTAATTCCTCCTTTCTTCTCTCTAAAAACACTCAGCTTCACTATGTATATCATAAAGATTATGTTCATTTGCAAAATCAACCACAACTTCTGCGAATATCTCTTCTTTCAAATAATGTGACGCTTAATGTCAATTTGCAACGGCAAATATGATTTGATAATCATTTATCTAAATCGAAATTAATAGAAAATTGAAATATTAATCATTTCCGTAATTTGAAATTATAACAGAATTGCTTGGGCAATATAATATAACGTCTAATTTTTCTCGGTATCAACTATATTTCTTGGAAAAGGTATGCTCAGAGGTTACAATTGTAAAATCGGGTTTGAAAACACATCTAGAGGATACAGAAAATGTTATTTGGGTTTGCCATTGGAATTCGTGGCCTTCGGGTAATGCTATGGGCAGAGTTCTGCTATAATTCTTGGGATTTAGAGGTCAACACTGTCTTCTCTACAGAGATTCAAACCGGTGCTGCATATATTATTTACAAACATTTACTTATTAAAGCACTTGCTCCCTTCAAGTATTGTGCCTATTCTTCAACTATTTAATATCTTGCAAGCAGTTTTCTAAATATAATAATAACTTTTCTAGTGCTATAATATATCCGATATAGCTTTGTTTATATTTAATTATACGATTACTTGGGATTGGAGATAACTTCAACTGATCTTCTTACGGAGTTTATAATGATATCAAATCGTTGTCCCACACTTAAAACTAGGTTTCCAATTTTGTTCATTATAGACAGCTATTTATATCTCCTCACTTAGCTTGTTTTTTTTATTTATTAATTAGAACTCTTTTTTTTTCATAATTATGCTATCGCTTTTCTCTTTCTTGTATCTGTGCTTAGTATTGTATTACCTCCCACCATTGTTTCTTTTATAGAATTAATACTTTTCTTTGTTACTTCTTCTTCTCTTGCATATCTTAAAACCTTTTCTCTGTCATTCAATCTTTCTAATTTACATCTTGTAAATTTTCTCCCCTTCTCTTCACCCAATTCCCTTTTTAACTCCGACTCTGTATGTTATCTTTGAGTGTATTCTGCTGTTTCTTATAATATATTTATATCCCATTTATGCATTGCTTAAACTATATATCTTTTAATCCCTAATATTTTCCTCTACCCTTTTTCCCTGATCTCTTTACCTTTTCTCTAGGCTTTAGAACTCTCGTGCCTACTCTTTTTTTCAGTTTCTTATTCTCTTACCCTCCTATTCTCTCTTTTCCATCCTCACTTATTCTCAAATTACCTCTACAGTTCTTGTTATTACTATTATGCAATTTTTTTCTCTCGCCTACTGTCACCGTCTCCTGCCCCTCATTGGATTTAATTACTTACAATTAACATCTCATAGGTTTGCCACTCCCTATTTTAGTCTTATTAGCTTATTTTGACGATGTGCATTTCTAATTGTCTCGTTGTTCTTCTAGTCGTTAGTGCTCGCTGTTTCTACTTTTTCATAAAGTGCTTTTAGAATTTCGTTTGGTTTTCAGTGTGCTCTCAGTTTCGTACACTGTTTATTTCTCATTAGAACCGTGCGATTTGATACTGCGAATGCTCGAATAGCTCGATTTATGAACAGGCTCAAATTGCCCCAATTCCAATTAATCACAGCTTACGTCCTCGACGTTTTACAGATTACGGTAACTAACTGGATTCATGCAATCTTCTTAAGATATTTAATTATGAAAATATGTTAATGCATTTTAATAGAATATAATTGAATTTGCCTGGACCTTGTCTTGTTATGTATTCTATGCTTTTGTAGATATAATCTCAGCTCCTTCCTTTTTATTTATTGATTTATTTATTTTTGTTTACACATTTGTTTGTTTACTCTTTTATTTGTTCTTATTTATCGTCGTTCACATCTGCCACAATTTTTAAATCTACCGTCCTATATTCTTTATGTTAACCTTTCGTTTTTCACTTCTTTTTAATTGCGGTACTTGTCTCATTCCCTGTGAACTTTGAGATCAAAAGATACATAGCTACTGCATTCAATTATAATCCCAGCTCGCAAAATGCAATGAAAGCTTATAAAGTGATTTGGAAGAGATTTGCTTACCTCACGAGGCTTGAAATTCCGCAATCGTCTTTTTCCCGATTTCGCTATAGCAGATTAGCATCTCTAGTAATACGTCCATTAAATGACTATTTAGCTGTGAGGGACTTCGACTCATTTAGTTATGACAATTGCATACAGACTGGGAACATCTTCCAACTTGTTTTATAACTATTCTAATTCTAATTTAAGCTGAGAAATGTTTAATTGCTACCAATATTAAATTCAACCTCTCATGATGCATGGATCTATACGACGATCGCTGTACAACACATGTTCCATTCGAAACTGAAATCCATTTTGATGTTTGTTATTTCTCAAGCCACAGCCTCTTTCCATTGTAATACTCTCTCGCTACCAACTCTACGGCTGGTTTCTTCAATGCAGTATAGTGGAGAAATATGCCGTAGATCTTGTTACTTTCATATTAATCTTCGTTGACTTACTTTAAAGCAAACTCAATAATAACCTAAACAATTTATGCATCCTTCTTTCCAATAATTTTTTTTAGAAGGAATTCTGCAACAAATACTATCTGGCAACCCATCGTGCTGCTAGACACGGTATGCTCTCACAGGGTCTCCCTTCTGATCTCACACTGCGTGGTGAGCTGCCCCAGGGACTCGACCTTCAGCAGCTTGTTATGGCAAGCTTCGACCCGGTTAGACTACAGTGCTAGACTTTTTAAATATATCTTTATTACTACAAATAGTAAGATGCTTTATATGACACTACTCTATCATCTTCTATTTTGCATATTTTTCAGTCGGCTATGTCTGGCAATAGTGCCCTTCGCAACCTATACCTCTCGCAGCTGACCGGCTTGTCGGGAGGAAGTCCGTCCCCTTCAAGTCTTCCATCCTCAGGACCGTCGTCTGCTACAGGCGCTCCACAGCTAGAAACATCAGCACCAGAACCTTCTCCGAAGGTAGGATCTTAGAATTTGTTTTACATAATGTTTCCTAGTAGAATATTATTTGGAAAATGTATTAGGCAACGACCCCTGTTCCCTCACAAGCAGATATGTCCGGTCTTCCTCACTGGTTCACAGGTCTTTTACCACCACCTATACCACAACAACAGCAAGGGTTAGGCATTTCAATCTATTAAAAGATTCTTCCTATTTATAGTCTCATAAATTCTTCTAATTTTTTTCCTGAATCACTTACAAACGATTTTTTATTCACACTTGTTTTTTTTACTCATTTTTCTATACTTTCATGTATTTCAGGATTCCTAATAACGTGAATAGCATTCTGGAACATATGCAAGCGATGCAAGGTCTACATCTATTAGGAGGTAACATGGGAGCTCTGGCTGCGGCTCTCAACCAGACACCAGTTGGACAACAAGGAGCCTTGATGGGCCAAAGTACCCCAAGCAAGGTTTGTACTATTATTCGACTATTACGAACTTATAAAATCTTTCACTCTTGTCTACTCTATTTGACTCATTATCTGATTGTTGTATCTGGCACATCTGCTGTTGTTCTTCTGCGCTCTCGTTGATCTTTCTTTTTCCGTACTTTGCGGCCTTATCAGTAGCTGTCACAGTAGTTTTCTGTTATGAATGCAACGTTTCACTGCGAATTTCTAAAATAAACCGTAGGGTTTTTCGAAATTTTTGGGTAGAACTCGTTACGGCAGACCATTGTTGCTTAGGCGCAATATTAATTTTAAGATGCATTTTAAAAGAAAATCATAAGGTCATGAATTCTGGATCAGATGCTCTTAAATAGTAATTTTTGAATTAAAATGCTAGTAATAATGAAATGTGAGTATCTTGTCTTCAAGAGGTACAATTTTATTTCGGATAACCCAGATTACCCATGAAGTTTCCGTTTCAACCCATCACTCTGAACCGGCTATACGCATCTCGCGCCTTACCGAACCAGTTTATTTCTACAATTTTACGCCGTTTAGAAGGAAAGATAGATTACAACGTCCTAACAAAAGAATTGTGTGTGACTGCGAAATAAGATATCAGCTGTGTGCAGTTTTAAAGAATAGAATCCACTTATAAACATGATGTACAAGTGTTTATTTAATTTACGAAGTTTTCGCTTCATTAATAATTAATACATTCATGCATCACTATCAACAGCGTCTAACCGTCGACACAAATATTTATGCATATGCATAATAACACTAAACCACCAGAAATTTCGCCCACTTTTAACCACTGCTTAGAAATAGTAGATCGCATTAAGCAATAATTCAAGCGTTTTTTGATGCGATAGGCGTTCATACCGTATTGAAAGCCATGAGACCCTGCGAACAGTCAAAATTACGGTAGACGCCGTTCCAGGACGCATATTGCGAACTCTGTGACAAGAACTTCTGTAACCGGTACTTTTTGAAGACGCATCGCCAGAAGAAGCACGGGATACAAGAAGAATCGCCGATGAAGAGTGCCACGATTCCGGGAAGCCCGCAGCACGCAATGAACATGCATCTCGGAGGTGCTTCAAGTTTCATTAACCACCTTTGCTTTCCCTTTCTTCCAGGTATCCTCTTTCTATTTTCTTTACACTTTAATTTAGGGGCTTTTCCATTTTCTCTCGCTCCTTCTACGTCTACTGCTTCACAACCATCTGTCATAGTAAATCCGAGTACGACAGATTCTCGTGATGATGTCACACCTCCAGCCGGAAAAAAAGTTAAATTGGAAGATCAGGGCGAAGAGAAGTCGGATAAAGCAATAAAGTAAGTAAATTACGAGTCCTCTAATGAATCCTAGGTTACTACATATATTTTGTTTTATGAAAAAATTAAAAATAGTAGAAATTGGAGGTGTTTTTGAAAAAAAAACTTATCAAAGCTATAAAATAGTAATTTGGTGGTACGTTCTAGTGGGAATGATAACGATTCTGTCTCAAGATGAGTTGAATTTGAAGCCAATAAACGATATTGCCTGATATACATAGATTGAGATTATAATAAGAGAATATTGTAGAGGGTTTAATTTATCTTTTTACAAATGGATTAGCTCTTCTTATTTCTTATCTTGATTTTTCTAAATGAGATTCTTGAATGTATAAGTTGGATATGTAACCTGCCAGAAGATTTTTCAGTTTTATTGACATAATAAAAGCCAAATCATATGTATTTGTTGAAGTTTAATGCCTATTTTAACTAATGTTATTTCTAGATCATCATTGGATAACCTTCTGTTGACCTCTGTAAATGGAACTTCTTCGAACTGTGATGAGTGCGGAAAGGAATTTTCTAGTCTTTTCGCAGTAATGACTCACAAAGCTAGAGAACATAACGCTCCCGAGACGTCGTGAGTTGGCTAAGTATTTGAAGAGCAGTTGCAAAAGACTGAACTAGAATCTAGATATCACGGCATAGTCTGATAACAGAACGTGAACACAATTTATTTAAAATGTTTAGATAAGATAGTGATTGGCGGTTAATTTTCATCATCAGCAGAATATTTAGATTAGTTAAGTTGAGTAATAGAAATCTTAATTTAAGCATTTTTTTCCAGAAAAGAAACTTCACCATCCACTCTTAGATGTCTTGAATGTGACAAAGAATTCGAAAGTGTAGCCTATTTAGAGCAACATAAGATGATGCAACATAATGGTTTTTCTCAACAGTCAGTTGTTTTCTAGAATGAATTCACTCTGAGTAACTTTTTGGAAGCGTCAAATTATATAAATTCATTTAATTCAGACTCCTATCCGGTTTGTTGCCACAAGGATTTCCCTCTCTCCCCTTCATGCTGCCATCTAGCCTTACAGGCCAGTTCCCCCTCCACGACCTCGATGCTGCTTCTGCTATGGCTTCGCTAAATACGGTATGTAAACAACAAGTTTTATCTATAGAAAGCTGCACAGAAGTAATTATTTTTTGTAGCCAAAACAGTCGAGCGTTGTCAAACGACAGTACTCATCAAACGGAAAAAACTATTGTGATTTGTGCAATAAAGAGGTACTATAAGACAATTTTCTTCTTTTAGTATTAAACTAATTTTAGTTCCTATCTACTTGCTCTCGTTATTTGTTATTTTCGTTAACTAAATCTAACTTATAATTTCAACTTGAAATTGATGATAATATGGTGAGGGATAAGATATCTTATATAATTTTGCATTTGTTTCATTTTATTTTACCATTTAGGTTTGCAACAAATATTTTCTTCGCACTCATATGTTGAAGATGCACGGGATTGTGATTGATGAGAACAAGACTGTTATAGCTAATATAGATACTGTAGAAAAAGAAAGAATGGGAACATTGTCATTCAGGTATTTTATTTAATTATCGTTTTGTAGTCAGTAATGTAACAGTGTGAACACTATTTTGTAGATGTGACATCTGTATGAGTGAACTGAAGTCACGGCAGCTGTTACGGCAACATAAGCAAGATGTACATGGAGTTGTTCCACTCTCGACGCCTGGTAATCGAGGTAAAAATTGTTCAGAACCCTATGGATACATTTGTAGTATACATATATAATAGTTGTATGTGATTATGTTGTTTAATCCGTTAACTTTTAGCGAAGTCTGTTGTGCCTGTACCTACGATGGTTGTGAACCAAACTGATGAGAAGTGTCCGCTTTGTGAGAAAAGAATGGCGGTTGCTAATTTACCTAGTCATATTCAGGCGGAACACGCGGGAGCTGTTGGTGGCCTAATGGCTGCACAGGTAAACTAAACAAAAGCTCCCTCTTATCCCCCTAGGATCAGCGTTATTTAGGACTTTCAGAATCCATCCTCACCAAGAGCTGAATGCAAATTTTGTTCATTGACATTTAAGGAGGACCTGGAGCTACACCTGCATCAGATCAATAACCACGCAGTGGAAATGCTGCATAAACAAACAGCTCAAAGGGAGGAGAAGAGTGAGTTCTTGAAAGGGCTAGCAAGAAGAAGAAAAGGTGTAAATAAGTAGGAAGTATGGAAAATAACGAGTAAGGTAAGAAAATCATATTAGATTTTAATAATATCGGGTATACAGAGCCGGATCCGTCGTTGCTTAAATGCAGTCAGTGTCAATATTCGACCAAAGACAGTCGGAACTTAGAAATGCATGTTGAACGTCATGAACGCATGAATGAAGCTAAGGCATCACCAGAGGAAGATGATGACGATGCCCTTCAAATGACAACAGAGGCCGCACTAAAGATGGTTGTTGCAAACAAGGTGTGTTAAATATAATCAAGTCTAAAGTTTAAAACACATTTCTTCAAGCATTATAATAAGTAGTTTAGAAGTGTAATTTTCTGACTCCGTAGTTGCATAGCTTCAGATGGACAACGATCGCTTGAAATGTGCTCTCTGTGATGCTTCATGTGCAGACGAAACAAGTCTTGATGCTCACACTGCCGTCGCCCACAATGGTCTCAACCTTACTGTACCAAAGGAGGCGAAGAAAGTTGTAACTGAATCAAATGATGACACAGAAACTGAAAAAATTACAAATGAGCGAAACAGCCACACGGTACATCTTTGGAGTAATTAACTAGTCGCTTAAGCCCATATTGTAATTCTGCTTACCAAAGAAATGAATCATTCAATTTTTACTGTTTCAGAGTGGTTCTATTTCTCCATCGGGTGATTCACTTCCCGAAGGTTTCGGTAAAGTAGATTCCTCCTGTGACAAACCATACATTGTGCAGTCCTTCATTCTTCGCACTTCGGATCCTTCGGGGGCTCTGCTGGGTGAAATAGTTGCCCACTTGCCAGTTAAGGCACTAATCGCTCAGCCCACCCAGGTCACCTTCGAACTTGTTCCCCATTCAGCCATAGATGCCAACGTCTTCCATGTCTAGACCTTCTCACTCTCACGTGCTCTCATACATTTCTCTAACTGACTAACTCCATTCATTCACTAGAGATTACTCACAGTGTGCTTCTTTGTATGGTGCTTTGAGTTTGTTAAGTGAGATCATCTCACGTGGCAAATATAGTTCTGTCTTTGCTTTCTGATCCCCTCTATTTCCACAAGCTCTTCCCGTAAACGCTTTATCCAAAAATTCACACTATAGTCAAAATGAGAAATAAACAACCACACTACCAGAATGGGAATAACATGTGATATCTGAGTACGAACTTTTCTAGTAGCTAATGATTTGCATCAGTTTATATTTTTGGAGAAACGTTTTCAGTAAGTGCCATAAGTCTGGCGTTAATAATGTACTCATGATAATAATAAGTAGTAGTCTAGAACGAGACGCGAAGCATAAGGGTACGAATGCAATATTACGAAAAAGGTTTGAGCAAAGATTTGGTCAAAACCACTAATAATTTTGCTATATGCTATTGTTGATATCCAACATGCCATATGACATATTGATCATAAAGGCTCAAGGTTGTAAATGTTTTTAAAAACTTTTAATCAGCTGTTTTTTTCTGTTCTTACAAGGGTATTCGTGTCCTTCGTTTTTGAAGAGTGCATGAACACCTGTGAATATTTCTGAGTGCCATCGCAGCTTTCTGAATTGTTTTGACCAGATCTATCAAATGTGCTCTCAATAATGCTTTGTGCCCTTTGGTTATTTATTCTTAGAACATGTTGAAATGTGTGGGGCTTTTCGGCTATACATAAACAGCCGCAAATTATTAGTTGTCTTTCTATTTATTATTTATTAATTATTTATTACGTTTCATTTATTTCTCATGTTGACTGCAGTGATTAATTTAAAGGTGGAAAAGATGGTATGTCGAACCAAATAATTTCAAGTTCTCTACAGTGTTTCTAAAACAATGCAGTTCAATCTCCTATAACGTGTATTAGTCTATACTTCTTGTTCTGAATATGACTTCGTACTGTTCACGAAAAGAGAATGGTAATGTAATAGGAGCTTAAACCATCTTTTCCACCGGCCTTTGTGATGGATTTCACGGACGAATTCATCTGCTGCTGTATGTTGTCGAAGGGAATGATGGTTGGAGGTGGACCCAACTAAAATTACCTTTCTCTTTTCGGCTCAACCTCAGTTTTCCTAGTGTACGTAACACAGGCTTGTGTGTTGAACAAGAATGAACAGATATATCTTATAAAGCGATAACATAATATACGAGAAATCCCTACTCCATCTTGTTGACATAATAGTTGAGAACATCAGAAGTGGTTTCAATGTTATTATTGCTGAAGATTAACTCGACGATTGAAAACAATTGACCATAAATTCGTATATTTGCTTATAGGGATTTGTTAACAATTTTATTGTAGTGATTTGTTGCAGCGTTATCGTCATCGACATTCAGTTTTTCTTCTCTGATTATTTTATAATCAACTTCAGCCTCTCCGTCATACAGTTTTTGAATGTGGAGATACTGGCTGGAATGAATCATTAAACTTCAGTCCACTTACTATTATGGTTTTGTATTATTATTTAAGCGTCTCAACTGTTTAGAAACTTAGTGGTGGTAATCTGCATGCTCACACTTAACTCGATTCCTCTGTACCAAAAATCACCACTCTCAGAAATTAGTTCATCGTGCTTTTAAAGTTAAGTAAGTTTACAAGACGATAAACTTCGGGACTACACACAATTGCATTCCACATTTTGCCTACAAAAGATCGTCTCTTGTCAAGAGTAAGCGCGTGTTTCAGATATCACTATAAAAGCACCTAGAAGTTAAATAACTTTTCTTTTTTTTTGAGAAATCATTTATATCAGTTTTCCTCACAACAAATATCAGCATGATATATGGTAAGAAAGTCTACTTTATAAGTTCCTGAAGATTACAATCACGTATTTGGCCAAGAGTTCTTATATATATTTGTTATTTCATATTATCATTATTACTCACTATCCCATATACATTTAATTAATTTTGAATTTGTAATATCATAATATCATATTTATTAAGTCACAATCTTACCATTAATCATCAAGCAATCTGAAACTAAACAATCAAAAATAGCCTGGGAATATTTCTATAAAATATTATAGTCGTCAAAATAAAACAAAAATAGATTTAATAGCATAACAAGTTCTTGGGCTGGGGAGTGTCTTTAGCGTACATCTGTCGGCGAGTGTCAATTGGCGAAAATATAAACATATCATTGGTAGTCACAACGTGCTTACCGATGGCAAAGAGAAAAAATCAAATACGAAATATTAAGTTGAGTGTATATTTTAAGAGATATCATTCCATTCTTTGTATAAATATAACGCTGAAAGCACGTTTATGAGAAGGAATACAACATGAGATAATGTGAAAATTAGTGAAATGCTGGTCTACAATACATTTGATTGCTTAATGCAAATTGACAGAACACCACTAACAAGGCGAATGTGGGTGCAATTCTTGGAGCAGATGATTAATTAGATGAGACACTCCCATTTGTCGTTTAGACACAGTGAATTCTATTGGAATTATATTAAATTAGCTGATTCGATGAAAAATATGGTTCATTCACGTGATTATTCAACAATATTGATTTTTCTATCAATAGATAACTAAACCTGAACCAAATAACATAAAATAAATTCATACTTCCTGGAATTAATTCAAATGGAAGTACAAATCGAGCACTTTCCATAACCTACTTAACAACTTGTAATTTCACTAAGTGTAATTTACAAATTAGATATTGTCTCGTTAATGAACTAAAAGGTATTGCTTTCTCAGGTTTATTATATAAATTAGTTCATAAATAATAAAGAGAACGCAGAGCCTCGAAAACCTTATTACTTTTATATGTTTTAGTGATGCAATAATTGCTGGCTATTTATAAATGAACCATAAATTTTATATCTCATCCTAAGATCCTTAGCGTTCAAGGGATAAAAATTTTCATATCACATTGCAAAAAAACATAAAAGTTAAGATATAAAGACAAATACACAAGCTCTATTTCAATTAATTTTAATTGAGTTATTATAGCATTTAATAGGTACTGAATTTTTAGAAGTTATTTTAATAAACCACATGGTATGAGATTTTCTAACTTTCCGTGCCAAATTGTTTTAAGTGATAAATGTTTGAAAGATTAAATTTTGTAATCGCAGCATGAATAAATGTTTCCCGCCCTTCCTGTGATTGGCTGCGTATTACGACCAGCGTAGTTTATCGAAATAATATATTACACATTCCGAAAATAGGTCTTCGTGAAAAATGTATTTGACTCATCACAGATAATTTTTTGCACTTGAAGTTACTTTTAATATATCTGTTAATGTTCCAATTGTAATAAATTGGCTTGGTTGCATTTTAAATGATCTCACTAACTTCTGAAAGTGTTATGCAGAGAAATATTACCGACTTTCTAGACCTATAGCTCAAAAGTACTAATTTTAAAGTTAAAGAAATATTGTGCTGGATAAACACCAACTTGACATATAACCAAAACTGCACATTTTACCTGAATTCAAACCTAAAACCTACTAAAACTTAACTATACGAGTTTACGAATATTTACAAATATTTTGTTGATAGTGAATAGATGTTTAATCATTTTTTGAACGTTACTTAATCATTGAACAAGATAACATATTCAAATAAATTAAGAGTTAGGTATGATTTTAGTAGCCAATTTTTTTTTCTCTTCTTTACTACATTCTAAACTACGTATTTACCTTGTCATGGCTTTAGAGTTCTAAATATCGGATCCTTAGAATTTTATCCATTATATTTTGAACATATAGGTTTTAACTATGCGGGATGAAATTGCATTTAAAATTAGATTGTCATGGTACCAAAAACGACCTTCTTGATCTTATCAAACCTTAAGACTTATCAGAGATCATTTTAGAGACTATTTCTGGTCAGGTGGTGCTTATTGTGACAGTCAACGTTAACAGGAAAAGAGATAATGTGAAATCACGTGGATATTGATTAATACAAGACATTTATTTTGTTTTGTTTAGAATGTATCAAATATAAATACCAATTAAACGCTTTACTTTAAAGGTTCTAAATCAATTTTTTACAAGACCACCATACATCTCGTAGTAAATGATAGTATTGTTGATTGGCTGAAACAAGATGGGATAATAATTTAAATAAATATATAGTTCTGTTAATGCTTCTTTAATTATTATCTTTTAATGTTTCTGAATGAATATTTACAAACCTTTCCCACAGTTTTCATACAGAAATTTGGATCCTGTTGTGCGTTATCAGTGGACACCATGGTAGGAGGAGGGCCCAACTAAATAATTCTCTCACTTATTGATTAAGACTTTTATATTTATAATTACCTGATAGACAAGGAATGCCCATCCTTCCTTATTAATATAATAGTTAAGAGCCTCGGAAATGGTTTCAAGGTCATCATATTTATTGAAGACTAAGTCGACGGTATTAGAAACGTGGTCATCAATACAAAAATCTGAAGGAAAAACCTCAATAATTCTTCTAATAATATGATAACGAATAATCAACATACTATCATCATCGTCATCAAGTTTTTCTCCTTTTATTAGCTTGCGATTGATTTCTGCTTTTCCATTAGACAACCTCCGACTCTGGATCGAATAAACAGCTGCAATAAATCTGAATTCAAGAGTGAAATTAGTGGTTTTAATAATTAATGATGCTTGGTGAATTAACTACTAACGTGAACTGGAGTTGGCAAGTTGAAAGTTCATGGCAGCCTTGACGGACTTGCGATCATTGCAATAAGTGATGCACCAAGTTGGCCTGCATGCAACACCTATATTCTTCATCCATTAAATTAAAACCCTACTTAGTTACTTCTATAACTCAAATATTTATTTAAAGAATAATTTGTAGTCAATTATATTCTTTAGTTGTTATGTTGGAGCGTTTATTTTACACTTATGCTTTTTACGCCTATCTACTCTTTTTGCACATTATGCACCTTACGAAATCATTTCCTGAAGTACGGAAGTTATTGATTGGTACAGCACTTTGACTTACTTCCTGTCCAGTGAGAGGGTAGTTGCAGACTAAACATAAATTTTGAATAATCTACTTGGTAATTATAGAAATTAAGGTAGTAGCAGTACATAGCTAAAGTAAATAGCAGTTGTAAAATATGCATAAATATCATTTGTCAATTTTAAGAATAGCAGACCGTTTCCTCCATCATCTGTCGCAGCATAGACGATGGTCAATAAAAAGGTCGAAAGGAGGACGTCTTTCATTCTGAAGAGTTAGAGTGAGAAAAGAAAGCAATTTCAAATATATCTGAAAAGTTAGATATAAATTAGCAGCGACTACAAGACACAGTGACAAGGTTTTGTGCTCATCTGGTCTCTAGGAACGGACAAGGATCCAGAATTAATACTTATCAGAGCAGGATACGGTTGCTGATTGATAACAACTACGTGGCAATGATATGCTCTTATTTCCATAATTTCCACTGTTTGGAGAACTACTTAGTTTCCTCCGAAATTTTCATGAATCTCATTCAGATAACACTTCATAATCAAGTTTTGCTTAAATATTTTACTACAACAACGGCGAACTATTATTTGTTTCACAGCTTTTTTAGCTAATTATTACATGCTGATAATAATAATGAAAATGTGAAAGTAACTTTCTCATGGGCTATTTATTCATAAATGATTATAGAGCAAGTAATAGTGTCATCCCAATATTCTTTTGTTTCAGATGTTAAGAATACTGTCTATAGTTGTTCTTCTCAAAGTAGCTTTAGCTAATAGTAAGTTCATTTTTCTAATTTTTCTTTTTAAAAGAAATTAAAAATACTCTAGTGTGATATAAAAGGCACTATTAAAACATTTACATTCGATCCAGCAAACTCAATATTCTTTGAATTATGAGTATTACTTATTTTCTACTTACTAAAAAACGATTTGATAACAAGTAAAACGGTAGATTTCAGTATGCACCGATGATTTTGGAAAATGGTCATATGGAATTACTGGAGGTGTCACCGACTTTGCTCATGAAGGAGTAACATTGAACAGAAAGTATTTCTGTTTTGAAGGTTGTCTCAACACAGGCACCGTCGTTCAGAACTTTAAGGTTAGATACAAAAATTATTTCAGTGTAGCAATACCTACTTTGCATTTAAATTGACACGAGCAAATTCATTTTGTTTAACTGCATACAAGTATTTTTATAGGGTTTCACTGTATCAGTTATGAAAATACAAATGATGTATTAAAGTAATTAGTTGTTCTCTTTACAAAGGTCGAACTTATTGGCAATGGCACGGATTCTGCTACCTTGTTGGAGATGACTAGAGATAAGGACCAGATATTGAAAAGCCTTAAAAAGGAAGGAGGTTAGTATATTTTTTGCAGATGTAACAGTCCAGCACAAATTTGTGAAACTATTATTTCTTCTAGATGATGATGACGATCCAAATGCCAGCACATGTATAGACCCTACCCTCCGTTCAGACATTGCAGCAGCTCTGAAAAAAGTTACACAAAAATCCTGCAAGGTTTTTAAATTGATAATTACACATTTAGATATCGTGAATAGATAGAAGTCAATACAATTATCAGTTCAAATCTTTTTTTAGAAATAAAATGAGATAAGAAACAATTGTGATCATTACAGGCCATTGCAAAAACACTTCTGTTCAATCTGAACCGTCCCAACTGGGTTATCAATTGTGTAAAGTACGACTCGTTCAGCCTTGATGGTGTTTATACGGTATAAAATATATTATATTTTTCATAATTTAGTGACGGCAAAATAGTGATATTAAGAGATTAATTAATATGCATTTTCTCCCGTATATTAGAACTCTTATAGGATCTCAACTTCTGTGACTACAACGCGTACATGTTTGAAGAAGCATTTAGCATTCGCATGGCAAAAATTGATATGTCATAGATATATTTTTTTAATAGTAAGTTATTTAGTACATAATAAAATGCAAGGAACAGTGAGTTTAGATAACACTCAAAGAAAAAAGTTTATATTGAACCTTTATCGATGACATACAACAGTTTATTACATTTCAATAATACATCCCTGCTTGACGGATATACAAATATAAATTGACAATTTAAGTAGTTTGTAATTGCCACAAACAATAACAAGTCAAGAAATTGGCGAGATTAAGATGTTGGCAGTGACCATCCATAAAATCAAAGAGGTGTTGGGATTAAGCAGCAAGATCCTGCTTTTTGATGAGTTGATAGTATAGACCTTTCCTCTGGATTAGAGAGGAGTGGTTGCCTGACTCTCTTACTTTTCCGTTTTCAATATAAACAATCAAATCCGCGTTTTGTATTGACGACAATCGATGTGCAATTGTAATGCACGTACGCCCTTCACGAGCACGATCCAGTGCCTCTTGTACTGCCTGGGTAATGTATAGATCATGAATCACTTATAAGTATCTTAAAATATAATGCCTTTCACAAAAGTTTGTCTTAAGATTAAGCGTTTACGAACCCGTTCACTCTCTGAATCAAGAGCACTAGTAGCTTCATCCAGTAAGAGGATCTTAGGATCTCTGACAAGGGCTCTTGCAATTGCAATACGTTGCTTTTGTCCACCGGATAGTTGTGTTCCCTTTTCACCTACTTCGGTATCAATACCTTGAGGCAAATTGGCTAGGAAACGATTAGCATTTGCTAATTCTAATGCGTGATTAATCTTTTCCATTGGGACCTAAACATGAAAGTTATAAATTAAAAGCCTACTTATATCCACTTAAAAATTATTAATACGTACATCTCCTAGTCCAAAACAAATATTCTCCTTGATTGTTCCGGCAAACAATCGCGGTTCTTGACCCACTAGTGCCATTTGTGTTCTCAGATGATTTAGCGAAAGTGTTTTAATATCCTTGCCATCAAATCTCTTAAAATAAGTAGGTAAACGGAACCTACTTAAATTTATTTTGTATGTCAAACTGTTAGGTAGTATTTAATCTAACCAGAAAACCGCCAGTCGTGTCGTAGAAACGTTCTAACATGGAGATTATAGTACTCTTTCCTGATCCAGAAGGACCAACTAGAGCAACGGTTTGTCCTCTCTGAGCAGTAAATTGTAGTCCACGCATCACAGGCTGATGAGGTCGTTGTGGATAAGAGAACTTCACATTATCAAAAAGAATATTGCCGCGAATACTCTAGAAACAGTTAATTCATTTGAAATATAATCTAAAAGAATAAAAAAACTTACAATTTTCTCTCCCGCTTCAGCATTTCCAGTTTTGGGTGCTCTGTAGATCATATTAAATAGAAGACCTGCGGCAGTACGTGCTTTCACAAATTCAGGGAAATAGGATGAGGAATTCATTACTCCAACCGAACCAAGCATCATTGCGATTATAGTCCTAATGAGCCACATTATAAAATACTTTCAGGCATTTAATAAATAGAATTAGAACGTTCTACCTAAACACATAGTCAGGAGGCTTCTGCTCATCATACATTATATGGATACCGAGTGCATAGCAGACACAAATCATAAAATACATAAAGGACTGCGAAATGGTGAAGTTAATTGCTTCGAATATTCCTGAAAAAAACCAAATATAGAAGAGAAATAGTATAGTTTATAAATACAAGCGAACTTACCTTTATTTAGTTCAGAACGTTTTTGAAACTTGCTAGCGTGCTCATATCGTGCGAAAAATACTTCCATTCTGGTGAGTAACTGAATTGTCCGTACGTTCTCGATTGTCTCTATTGCCAACTGAATGAATTAAACCATATGTGATAATCACAATTTAGTGAACAGACACTAGATGGGAAAACTGGAACGAAGAAAAATTCATACCCTTCCTGCTTCATCATTCTTAATCAAAGATATATTTTTCATCATAATGGTTCTAGCCAACCAAATCATACTAGTAGCAAGGATGATGAGCATACCTGTGCCGAGAATTGCTACCTACAATGAATTTGATATGAATTCTCTCGGTGAATAGAAAAACAAAGAGCTGAACTTTTCCACTAACTTGCCAACAGTAAACAAATCCTATCACTATACAAGCAACCACTGCTGTAACTGCGTAGATTACCTGCAGAGCTCGCGCATCGATAACCTGTTATGAAATTATGACTTTTGTATGCAAAAAATATGTAAAAACTAATAATCTTTTTGAAATAAAGTATTTAGTCACCGCCTTAATATTGGGCGCATCCGAAGCAAGTCTAGTGATCAATTTTCCAGGAGTATGAGCGGGGTTGTCAAAATATGATGCATCTTGGTAGAGGAGGTTATTAAACGATTGTACCCGAAATCGCATAGCCAAATTTTCCGATACAATAGCAAAAAATATACTCTGTAAAGTTATTCGGATTTCGTAAATATTAACAAATAAAACACTTCAATTATTGATAATTGGATAATAAACTAACACTAAGTAGCTGGAAGAGCATCACACCTATACCGACAGATCCATAGATTATTACAGCCATAGTAAGTCTGAATTATTTATGTGCATTATATGTTACGAACCTGTACATTTTCTAGTGTCCACTTACCTATGCATCATATCCAATCCGTAGGGAACCATTTCAAAGGCCTCGAATACATATCCAAAAATGAGTGCAAGTGCTGGTAATTCTAGTCCACGACACATGCCAGATATAAGACCAAGAACCATCCAGTGGTAGTTTCCCTTTGCATTTTTGTATATGTCGATGAAACCAGCATTAATCATTCCATCCTAAAGGTAGAGCTCACTAGAATATAAATGTTTTTAAAACAACTGGATATAAAATATGATCATGGGCGGACCTCTTCCATAACCTTTTTGACCTCGAGAGCGAATGCTTCATTTTCAGCATCTACTTCTGCACTATGTGAGTGTCTCCCAAAAGAGTCATTCATTGACTGCCCTCGTATAAATGCATCACGACCGGATCTAAAAATTATTAGTATTATCAGAAACATTAATCAACTGTGACTAAACATTTCACCTCTAACTTCTTACCTCTTTGATTCAGAAAGAGTGGATTGACGAGATATATAAACGGGCTCGTCACTGAAAAAAAAATTAATAACATTAATGTAAATAATGCTTCGAAAAATTGCAAGAACGTACCTAAGATCAATTTCTTCCTCTTCAAAGGTATTGGCTTCTGGTTGAAATTGTTGTGCTTTAACGAGATCATAGTATCTGATAGAAATAGATAAATATAGAGAGAATTTTTAGGAGAATTGACGTGAAGAAAATAGTTCCTACCTTCCTCTCAATGCAACAAGTTGCTCGTGTGTTCCCTGTTCAGCGATTTCGCCTTTTTCAAAATAAACGATCTTGTCAGCGTCGCGTACAGTGGAGAGTCGATGAGCGATTACTATTGTGGATCTTCCCTTCGATGCATTATTTAATGCGGACTGCAAAGAAATTGGTAAAAATATCTAAAAATATAACGAAGAAAAATCAAATTGATACTCCAGTTATTTACCTGAACAATACTCTCGCTTTGTGCATCTAGTGCGCTTGTCGCCTCATCAAGAAGAAGGACTTTTGGGTCTCTAGCCAGAGTTCTGGCAATAGCAATTCTCTGTTTTTGTCCTCCAGAAAGTTGTACGCCACCGTCTCCGATGTATGTTTCGTATCCCTAAATAGTTTTATTCAAATATAGCTTAGGTATTCGAGGTATGTATTACTGCATCGATACCTTGGGAAGTTTCATGATAAAGTCGTGGGCGTTAGCCATTTTACATACGTACACCATCTGTTCGCGTGAAGCATGTGGATTTCCCATCCGCAGATTTCCCTCGACAGTTTCGTTGAATAGACAAGGCTCCTAAATGGATGCAATTTATTATAGTCACCCTTTTAATTAAATTGTATACTTCCATATATAATCTCATACTTGTTGCACAATTCCGATGTTGTTTCTAAGCCATTCTATGTTTAGTTCCTTAACATCGTTCCCATCAAGTGTCACCCTTCCAGCTTCTGGTTCATACAGTCTTGTAAGTAATCCAACTGAGGTTGATTTTCCACAACCAGAGTGCCCAACAAGAGCTACTGTCTGTCCAGGCTCGATTACAAGATTTAGTCCATTTAGTACCTTACAAAATGGATATAGTATAGTAAAATGAATTTTAGGAAAAGTTCAAAATCAATCAATCAATAATATACCTTAACATCTTTTCTACTAGGATAACGAAAATGAACATTCTCGAACACTACTCTTCCATTAACTCTATCCGGTCTTCTTCCGAGAGTCGAATAAGCGTCAATCTTCGGTACCTATAAATTAATTAATATATATTGTAAGTATTACTTTAGTACCAAGACTCAAAATCTTTTAAAAAAAAAGCTCAATGAGTTGTAGCTCACTTCTTGTAATAGGAAATACATACCCGGTCAATCGCTTGATAAATAGTGGCTGCGGCTACTCTAGCATTTAGCAGAACCATAAGATGTGGAGAAATTAATCCGAGGAAATATGCTCCAAGAAGCATTGATAGTACCACGATAAACACATCTCCTGGCGTTTCAATAACACCTACTTTAAGCAGCCATCCACCGTATCTAAAAATCCACTGTATACGAAATTCTGAATAGTTCAAAACCCTTGAAAAATAGTTGATTTTTTAAATAGTAATAATTTTAACCAACGCACAACATTCCACATCCCAGAAACGAGAAAAGTATAAAGAAGAACATTCCTCCTAGTAAACCACTCCAAAATCCCTTCCATACCGCAAATGATTTTCCTTTTACAAGCTCATCCGAATAACTGTAGAGTGGTTTAATATATGTATTGCATGAATAAGTTGGAAATGTTTCACGATCTACCGTTTCACCATCTGCGGCTGTCCGTTGAATGCTTGCACTGTTCGAACTCCCATTAACGATTCTTCAGCAATAGCACCCGCTTTCCCCACTCCCACAAGCTCTTTCATTGTGGTAGATGTCATTTTCTTAATTTCAAACCGATAAACATTTTAATGCTACAAATGTCCAACATGTTCAATTTCAGCTAAACGCACTCTGGCCATGAATGACATAATGGTACAAGTAGCAGGAGCCACGCCCAACATCATGAGGGCCAGACGCCACTCATAAATAAAGGCAATTATGACAGCGGCAATAAACATTGCGCAACCGCGAATCAACAGTCCCAGTTTATCTCCGATTCCCTCGCGAATACGCTCCATATTACTGAAATATAGATATGGAAAATCAGATGTAACAAATTAATGGAAAGAAATTAATGGTAAAAACAAACTCATTGAGTTTGGTGGTGAGTGCTCCTGAATGATTTTTATCAAACCACCCAGCGTTCTGCCGCAATATTGCTCGTATATATTCATGACGCATCTTAGCAATAATCCTTGTGCAACAATTTTGGAAGCATATATACTGGAAATCTTCTAATGTTTATAACATTTTGGTGATATGAAACGTTTTTATGCCTACCTGAATAAAATTTGTTATAAAAATAAACACTCCAATTCCTAAGAGAATGTATACGTTTTCATAAGCTTTTTTCCTAAACTCTCGGGTATTCGGAGGATAAGTGAGTAAGGCGTTTGTAATACGACCGCTGTAAGAAAATATTTGGATATGTAGACGTCCTTTCTTGAAAAAATATGTCTTAATCTTTATAAATCATTTTTTGGATACTGGAATTTAACTACCTTATTAGTGACAATACGGGTTGCGATATACCACTGATTATTGCACAGACTACTCCTATGAACAGTAAAAACTGATCCCATTTTGTCCCAAATCGAAACTGAATATAGAATTTATTAGAAGTCGGTTTGAAATTAATCTTTTACTTGATGAGACGCGCTATTGCTTATGACAGAATTCTGTGTATTGGATTAAACTATCTGCAATCTTTTGGAACGCAAGACTGCGGCTGTTCTTTTGGTCTCAAACAATATAACCCGACTGTGTTTGCTTTGTGATGTTCAGTTCACTTCAGTTGGTGCCATTGGTTTAAAAGACTTCTCGCCACTGAGGATATTTGCTTTCCTCCGACATCAGATCACTACAGACTACACTTTCTTACAATACCTACATCATAGATATCTTAATGAAAGCAACTAAAAAATCAACAACATTTTAATCCGTAAACCATTAACTATCTCTATGTGATGAATTTTTAAAAACTAAACTCACCAAACCACTTAGTGATACCGGTTGAATTTCAAGAACTTGGTTTGCAAGATCACCACTAAAATTTGAATAAGTAACTAAGTTTTTTGTTTGAATCTCAGTATATTGTTACATTCTGGGCGATAATTCTGTCTACTGTTGAAAATTATCAAAATTATTTGTTATCTACTAAAATCCACATATTTTATTTTCTAGCCATTGAACAAAATGAAAAATAAATTTGCTAAAGGATTAATTTTTAACCTTTTTAGGATTCTTTAAAAGATCCTATATATGATTTTTACTTTTCAACCTTCAATTGTATTTATTGAAAAGTGTTTGCTAATTGCAAAAGTTATAACAACAATTAGAACTATTATTCAATATTATTTTCTTAACATTTAGATGCTGTCTTACCGACACAAGATAATATTAAGTGCCTTCTCGAACACTGATGGAGTATAGACAACTTTCTCATCGTCATCGTCATCCAAACCACCAGAATAAGCTGGGACGGCTAACACCTAGAAATACCACATACATAACATCCAGTACACATCTATTCTGATGTTATTAGTCTACCGTGCTTTTCTTAGACTGTTGAGAAGATCGGTAAGGCCCGTCGATTCCCCTTTCCAAAGGATTTCCTTCTTTAGGAGCCATAATCTACTGTCAAATCAAGAACTCTCGAAACATCCACAATCTAGCTCCTAATAATTAGATTCCATTAAATTAGAAACGAGACAGTCTGAGCATAACTATTGTATAAACGAATAATCATTTTCAACAGATCTAGGAAGTGATAAAAACAACTGTTAAAAAATATATAAGCTCATGTTTCATCATGTAAAAATTCTCTAGGTGAGATACTAATGACTAACTTTAAAAAATATATTCCAAGAAATTTTTTTCAACAAGTATTGTATTCTAGAAATGGCTAGCTTAACTAGTGAAAAGGACGGAATGATCCATGAACCATGTCACCTTCAGCTTAAGTAGGCTCGACTTGAATAGTTTGTGTTGAGTACACAATGTCTTGCACTCCGGAAACACATGCCAGGTGAAGGGGAGAGAGTACGGAAAATCTAGAATCTCAGAAAACACTGATTGCATTTTCACAGGTAAAGATCATTTGATCGCAAAGACTAGTTCACGGATTACTGAGGCTTAACATTACTTGAATGTATTCAAATCTTTTTACAAATTTCCGACTTATTTAGTTGTAGTGAGATTTTTGTTGAAATTATTCTGATAATTTTGATTATTGATTATTCTGGTTAACCAACTGGAAAAACCCCTTGGAAGCAGTTTTTTTTAAGAGAAACCTCTTAAACTGTTTTCAGCTAGATGCTGTTTGCTTTAGCAATGTAGTCCATCGCGCCGTGCTTAGGAGCACAGTAGATCCACCATCTTTTCAGTCTCGTTAGCAGCCCCTTAACCTTTTCACCAACAAAACATGGCCGCTTTCACTTGACATGGCGAAAAGTACCATAGAAGCTAAATATAAATTCTGTCTAAATTATTTATCTGCAAAATTCTAATGCAGCATATATAGATTAACTCTTTTTGCAACTTTTCTAATCTTTAGCACTATGAAAAGTAGGAAAACTAGTCATCAATTAGAAAACTAAATTCTCGATCTAAGTAATACATCATTATAGTAAAATGAAAGTGATATCAGAAGTCATTTCTATAAAAATTTATGAGATTAAATGGCATGGTTAGTTACTAAGACGATTAATTAATAGTACCATTTGTTCGAAAATAATTTATAGTTGTACTTCTAAGCCTATACTTGTATTATTCATGTTCTGTACCAAATACTATTGTTCATCGATGTACTGACAAAGTAAATTTCCAGAAAGGCTCTGCTACCATCTGAGCCGATACAACTGGAAGAAAGAAGAAACTCATCGTCTGCCAAACTCATTTTTATACCTCGGACATCTTATCGTATCCACCTATACGATTCTTTTCTTTATTGTTTATTTTCCTTTTGGTCTATTTGAGTCTTTCATAGTAACCCATAATTCTTTTGTTAAATAGGTATGGTGAAATGAGCTTTACATTTTTGCTCTGTACCAATAAACCTTTTCCTATTTTTCTCTCTGGTGATTTCGGTTCCTATGTAGGATCTAACAGAATTAAGCTTTGGTGGTTCAGTACGGTAAGGAACAACGCTTGCATAAGTGGAGCTTGAAGAAACTAGTTTTCTTGGTTTCAGACATTCTGAATATGCTTATTCGTATTATATGTTGCTTTTCACTCTATTGAAACTACCAGAACATTTGAAGTATCCAACATAATATTTTATTTAAGGTTAACAGTTCCGTCCAGACGTTGGTAAATGTTCTCCTGCTAAAGAATTCAATCGGCAAGTACTTCACATTCTTTGTACTGGACCTCAACCTTAGTTATGTGAGTGAAGTCTCTTTTCCAAGCAAAATTATCCATAAATCAAAACGAACTTTTAGGTTGAAAACGAATATTATATAATCCTCTACTTAGAAAACTATCTTTATACGATGCCGTTCAAAGTGTAGTTGAATTCAAGCCTTTTAACTGTGTTAGATTATCTTTACAAATTGTACTACCATACCTGCTTCAGAAAAAGCACATCAGAATGTCAATTTCACTTAGAAGAATCTTTGCCACATCACTATAACCCTATTTTCTAGCGTGATTTTACTTTGAATTTGGCTAATATCAGAGACTTTGAAAACATAATCTATGATAAAAATCATCAAGTTTGTGAGATGATGGTGGAAGGCTTTATAGTGCATTAGTGAATTATAATTTAAATGACTAGGAGGGGTTATGAACATAGATTTATTTACGACGTCGCTATATTAATAACAGATCAATGTGCAGGTTTGGCTGAATAGGAACTCGGCACAGCGATCTGACGGCTTAGCATTCAACCAGCCATGGGATGGACTTGGCAGAAAGGAGTTAAATCAATGAAATAACCATGTCATGTGAAAAAACTACTTTCTGATGATTAACTAGATGACTCACATGTTCTAAGGCTTTGTATGCTAGACTTGCATTTTCTATTAAATATTTTACTTATTACAAAAACTACGGAATCGTGAAAATATAATTCTGCCCTTTGTTTGTTAGCTTTGTTCTATCATGATCTCGCTCAAATTAGTCCACTTAAAGCTTTTAATGGTGTTTTGCAAAGTTTTATCCTTGTTATGAACTATCTATAGAAAGTAAAAGTTGTATTATTTCATTTTTTGATGATCCTCCATTAAATGAATTTTATTCTATCTGTCGTTATATGGGTTTCTTCAAGACAAAGCTCCGGAGCGATTAATAAAAATGAAATATTAGCGGTAATGACTCTAATAAGGAAAATTGTCAACTTATATTTTTTCGCGAATCCACTCCTATAGAACAATATATTCCTGTGATAAGTAATAGTTTACACCAGCCAAACACGTCTATCCTTGCCACCTCTCTAAGCATATGGCTTAATAAGGAAATCACATCTGTCATAACCTTCGTAATCATTTTGCTAAACCTTATTGGACCAAGCGCTTAAGCAATGCTTAGACCATTCCATTACTTATTGAGAATTTCTAGACAATTACGGAATTTAAACGGTGATGTTGATACCACTACGTACGCACAGAACACTGGGCATTTTCAAAATATTCCAAAAATTATTATATGTCCCATGACTTTAAATTTTATTAGAAAAGTAGGTGAAATACTACCACAGTAAGCTACCGTAGATCACAGGTAATAAAGCGCATCACATCTTCTTTTACTAAAAGAAGCTATTGTAGTTATGATAAAAGTAATTCTGTCCTTCCTTTTTCTACGTTTTCTGCCGCTAGTAAAAGCCACAAAAGCAATATTCTCATGAATAATAATTACTTTAAAACTAACCACTTGAACACCACATGTGAGAAATATTTATATCTGAAGCACACTGAAAACTATCGGTAAAATCATATTTTGATGGTTTACGACCCAATAATTACTAATTCCAACAATACTTTTCTTGAAACTTTATTGAAGTGTACTTGTGCTACTATTTGCAATTCTTGTAATCTGAATAAGAGTAAAACTGTGATTTCACTTTCGATTCTGGCAGCAATCGCTCTTATACTTCTGCTAACACCTATTACTGTCTTGGATAAGCGTTCTCATTTCTTGAATACTTAATTTAATAACAAATTTCGAAATACTCTACTTGTTACGTGCATCGATAATAGAATTTGTGTTCCTTTCTATCTCAATTTCTCAATACACGTTTCCTATATTAAAGAACAATCAATTGATCTTTCTTTCTTTTTCGATTAATCTCGATTCTCATGATTTTTATAGGATATATTAGGTGTATGAAAATGTTTTAGCTGTTTTTTTCAGCACTCTTGTATAACTATGGAATTCCACGAATGTCGAAGGCTGATTCTTTGAAAGCATTGCTGGATGAAAATCCGTCGCAAGCACAAAAGGAACTCGCAGACCA